>KI628629.1:67157-130819 GCA_000503235.1 Sclerotinia borealis F-4128 | reverse complement strand
ATTTCCATCTCCATTCCTAAACCCCTTCCCTTTCTTCTCCCCTTCTTCCCCCATCCATCCATCCATCGATCCATCCAACCAACCCAATCTAGGCCTAGGCATCTAACGCTACCATTTAATCATAGGGCCCCTCCCTACCCCACGATATGCCCCCTCGCCCCAAGGACCCTCTCTCTTATGGTAAGATTGCATACATCCATTCATCCATCCATCCCACCTAAAGTCCCACTCAATCTTCTCTTCGCTCATCCATCATATATTAACAACAAAGTAAGTATTAATCTTACTCAAGTACCTAGGTAGTATTATAAAGCAGCTATCTCCCTTTCCTTTCCTCTTCTTCTCTTTCCATTCCTTTTCTTTTCTTGCCATCCCATTCCTTTCATTTCTGCCCAAGTAATTTTGAACGATTCAATTCACATGCGCCAATGCCAATGCCTAGACCAAAACCAAACCCCAAGAAAATGTTAAACGCGCAAAAGGAATGTTTTATCGCAAGAATACTTTTTTGTGTTAGTTCCCGAATACAATTCAAGACAGACAAGAAAGAAAGTACTGTGGAATCGAATCGAATTGAATTTGAATTGTTATTACATGTATTTTGATATTGATATGAAGGTCAGGGAAGAAATGAAACTAAGAAGCTATGTAGTAGCTGCAAAGCTTTACGCGTAGTATAGCGCTTCCACGAGATATATCACTCCGAAGATTAAAAAGGCGATTGCGCCTCCCAATGTTACTGTGAAGTTGTTAGTATTCTGTAGTTTGAGGTTTGATACCAAGAACATTTTAACGTACCAACTCTTAGGCTCACTTTGCCTGCGATGGCTCTTCCTCCTATGACGGCCACACCAGTACATACAGCATGACCACTAACGGCACCACCAGTTACCCACCAATAATCTTGACCTGCAGCCATAGCAATTGTAGCAATTTGACTACGATCGCCCCATTCTCCTAGGAAAGTCATGACAAATGTTTGTACCCAAGCAGGACTTAACAGTAATGAAAGAAGATTGTTCAAGCCGCCTGCAACACCTTTCAATGTTGATCGTTTAGGAGAAGGAGATCTATCTGGTGATGACGAAGGGCTTCTTGGTGGAGATGGAAGACGGGATCCTGATCTAGATTTTCTTGTGCTGGCTCGTTGTCCGCCCCCTAACCCCATTTCGAGAGCATATGGTGAGACTGATGATCGACGTCGTCCTTGTTGTTTTGCCAAATGTTCTTTCTCCTCGAGTTCCATTTCAACTTCTTTCATTTCTTCCCCTACACCTTCATCCGGACTCATGGCCAGGCCTTCTCTCAATAAACGTCCTCCAAAGATCAAGAATAATCCCGAGGCGAGGAAATTCGTGAATCGTTTTGGAATCAAGGTAGGAACTGCATGACCTAATACTGCGGATAGAATTGTCATAGCTATTAATGCAGAAAAGGCGGCGGAAAATACGAGAAGTCGATCATGCTTCATAGCCATCAATGCTGCGATCAAAAATGTTTTGTCCCCAATTTCAGAACACAAAATCATTGCGAGTGAAAGAAGATATGAATGTAGAGGCTGAATGAGACCATCGTTACCCTCTCCTTCCAATTCAAGCTTTGGAATGGCCTTTGAATCGGGTTTCGTAAGATCTAGGTGGTCCTTGTTGGCCGAATTAGGAATTGGGTGAGGAGCATTGTTCGTCTTGTCTGGAAGATCTGTAGGTTTATCCAATCCAGCGAGATTATCGACGCCATCAGTTTCCTTGCCATCAACATCCTTCTTGGTCGTCGAATCCTTCTTCAGCGAATCTTTGGTCTCAATCTGTAATTTCTGTTCGGTATCGTGGGGTATTGGAGGTGCCTCTTTAGGAGACGCTGGCTTCTTTTCCACCTTCTCTCCCGTTTGGCTTTCTTGACCCTTTCGCGTCTTTTCTTTCTCACTCACACCTCCCTCCGTGCCTGTTGTGCCATGTTTAGGTAATTCTCGACCTGGGTCATTCATAACTCCGTTATTGCTCTGGGGGATTTTAGTGCCATCAGCAGCAAGCATTATTTCCTCTTTCGGTGTGGAAGGTTTTGCTATAGGTGGCACGACCAATTCTCCGTCTTCGAGCTTGGAATTGGAGTCCTTGGATTCTTTCAAGTCCTTGGTATCCGTTTTATCATCCGTTGTAGCATCGCTCTTCGGATCCTTTTTGGTGTTGTCTACGAATGGCCCAGCATGTGGTTTTCCATCTTTACCGTCGACTGGCGCATCTTTGGTACCAACATCATATTTTGCTTTATTATCGGCAATACCTGCCACAGCTGATGATGCATCGTATCCCGAATCGACATTCTTATCTGTCTTTCCAGTCTGCGCATCAGTATCTTTCGAGAGAGTTGATTGTATGTTGTCTTGTGCCGCAGGAGATAGAGCCAGAGCCAATGATGGCAACAAAAGTAAAAGCAACGGGGATTGCTTTCTCCGGAATCTCATTTTGAATTATATCTTTGAACTGAACTTCGCAGATGTAGTAGAACTGTTATTGAGGAAGGGGTGTATGATTGTGGGAATTGGAAATTGTTGGATATAAGGCGTCAATCGGCAGTTGTATAGGATGAGTTTCAAATGACGTGTCTGATTCTGAGTTTTGAGTATAAGAATTTGTTAAACATTATTATTAAATACAACAAAAACACATACCTCTGTTTGAGTTTTGCAGAAAGCTGTATTATAAAAGATAGAGAGTTATATTGAGAGGGGGGGAGGGGGGGGAAGGGGGGTGGTTCGAATATGATAAGTAGTAGAGTAGATACCTAACGTTCGTATAAAGGTACTGGTTATAAACAGATTATTTGTTGGAAATACCGAAAGAGGAAGGAAAGGGGATCCGCTATTTGATATTTGTAGTCAGCTTAAGTTTTGATTGGCTACACTGTTCCACTATTAATAGATATACTCGTTTTCTATCATTTTAACGGTTTATATAAAATATATTCTTCTGGTCCTACTATAGTTCAGAACAGAGAGGTTGGGGTGTTGAAGATCTCAAAAGCCCCTGAATACAAAACTATCGACAGTTGAATAGAACTACCGGTACATCTGTTACATTTTTATCATAAGGAGAGATTTTTTGGTTAATTATTTAAAGAGAGAATTTAGAATACTTACTTACTTACTCCAAGTAGAAAACACCTACTCGAGTAGATGTTCATCCGGATGTTTACCTTGATTAGATACATACGGTACCAGGTAGATAGAGTAAGGGGCTAGAACTCTGCAGACAGCGATGCTGACCGAGTATGTTACATACACGTGACTACGTGATTTGATAACCTCAATTATCGGGAATTCAAGTAGTGCGGCCCCCCACTTCTGCCTGCGACCTCAACCCAGCAATACAAAACAAAGCGCGTTAATTCATCCACATCATAACAACTCCACCCATTCGCACTATTAAATGCCATAAAAGGATTTACGACAAAACACAAACCCGAGTGTGCGAGGATACTTGAACTCGATGTATAACTTAATCGCATCAGGATCTTCAAGATGGCTCGAACTTCTACGCGGTCGGCATCGCGAGATTTACCTTCTTCACCACCCAATCGCGAGAGTCCTATTGGCAGAGTCATTCGGACAACAAGAAGCCAAAGCATAGATTTGGATGCGCGAAGATCCCGACAAGGAAGTGTTGAAAGTACGGGTAGTAATAATCAGCCAAGAAATCGCAGAGTTCCCCGTGCAACAACAGCCTCCACCGCAAGAAGTTAGCTTCATTCGTATTGAGTTTGATGATTATTACTTACGAAATTTAGATTTACCTATAGTCACAGAAGCCGATGAGCTGTTGTCCGAGAAGGAGGACGAAGGCCAGGACGTGGAGCAGGACGAAGAAGAGGGGGAGGATCCAGACGCTACCAAGGTCGCGGAGCCTTCAGAATTCGACATGCAGGGAGATGATCTCCGAAGTAATCAAGCTAATTCTCCCGCCCATACTGCCATATCGGATACAACGGTTAACACGTTGCATACAGAACGAGTGATGGAATCCATTGATTCGAAATCGGCTATAGAGACCCTCTCTGACCTTTACGACACAGCTCGTCAAATTATCACCAAGTCTGCGAATAAAAATGTCCGGCCAAAGGATACGAAACGCCATCTCAAATTCTTGAATGCTCTTTGTAATGGCTTTGAAGCACTCCGAGAACCATACGGTACGGAAAAGTTCATCGAGGTTAAACTCGTACTGAGAAAGCTCTTCGGTCCGCTAGATTCTGAGGAATATGGGTCAAAAGTCCCCGGAGATAGTGCTGTTCCTCTCTCTGCAATTCTGCATTCGGCAAATCTTGCAACTTTGATAAGCGAAGTGAACGAACAACGTCAAATGGGTCAAGACTTGGATGATAAAGCTCGTCAGCAAAAACTGACGGTATTCCTCCAGTCTTTAGAAAAGGCGTTCCCGGGCCCATTTGTCTCAGAGTTTGCTGCAAATTCCGATTCCGGAGGTAGCAAACTAATCAACGAGAGCTTTGATATGGTTTTGGATATACGGACTCATCTATTCATAACTGTCTCACGACAATTGGAAATGGGGGAACCGAGTTTTGATCCCGATCGAGTCCTAACTACGTTATTCCTTGAGGGTGAAGATGAGAATGGAAGTTTTGACGGCATTGACTTCGAAGAGCAGCGCGATAGAGCCGGTGAGAGGGTGGATTTAATTCGCAAAACATTCAAGCCCCCAGAGAACGCTACAGGTCCCGGGGAATATGTCGATTTTGACATGTTGGATGATTTGTACCCCATATCCGAGTTTTTCAACAATCTTATTGGCTACGGTCAAAAGCGTTTGGCCGAAGTCGAGAACAATGTAGAAACTCGGGGTGGTATCGAGAACGTAATCGAGTCGCTCCAGGAACTTGTTAAAGATATTGAATCTGACCCCGAACCCGACATTGAAGTACAATTCAACGCACCAAAGCGAGTTATGGAGCAAGACAGTAATCCATCATTGAAGATGATGATGCCCCCGCCGCCACCACCAAAAACACAGAAGAGGTATGAATTTGATCATTTCCACGTGATTAATAATTACACTCAGTACAGTCAAAAGATTGAGCCCCCACTAAAAACTGCATAGTCATCATCTTGACCCGCGCGCTTTAAGGAGGCTTCTAGACCTCAAAAATAAAGCAGGAAGTCAGCAATTGGGCGATAGAGAAGGTTCCTCTAGACCTAATCCTAGCGCGAATGCTAGATCTAGCCTTACAGGTCCATTACGATCACGACCAGAAGTGCAACAGCAGGACTCTGCAATCACATCCGCTTTCAAGGCATTTAGTAAGTCCCAAAATAAAGAGAATCGACTTCCTGATCAACACCAAGAATCTCGAGCTCATCCGTCGACAACTGCAAGGCGAGGAATGTATGGGAGGCACCCCGATGCCGAAAGGGTGCAGTGGACTGAGGACAGCCAAGGTCTCCCAGAACTCCCTCAGCCAAAAAATAAGAAGCGCAAAACCCCTCTTCCGCCAGATGTTCAGACGGACGAGGAGGAATTTAGCTCCGATCCAGGCTTTCAAAACGATCAGAGAAACATGGATCCTCCCCGAAAAACCGCTGCACTTAAATCTTCGGTCCGCCCGAATAAACGAGTGCGTACCGAAGCAGGTGAGAGTTCTCGAGTACAAAACTCACATAATGGTGATAGACCTCGAGAAGTCTTCTCACCAATCGGTCCCATTGAAGATGGTGATGATGATGATGATGATGATGATGATATACAAAGTCAATTCGCCTCTGAACGACAAAGCCAACAGATAAGAGAGCGATCGCAATTACAACAAGGCCCACGCATATCACCACGTCCGTTAAGAAGAAGTCCGAGGATAGACCTAGACGATGACGAAGACAGCCTAGAATTGCCCGACGATGACGAACTACGCCCCGCACCGTTTTCACAAATACAGGGAACCGCTCGTACCAATGCCAGAACACAAGCAACCAAAGTCGGCGTCAACAGACCACAAACTCGCGAAGTATGGTCTGATGCCGATACCGATCGTCTCATAAGACGCATCGCTAAATACGGGTCTAATTGGGCAGAGATCGAAAGACGTGGTGGATTCGATCGGGACAATTTGTCACAGGTGAATTTGAAAGACAGGGCAAGAAATATGAAAACGAACATGTTGCTGTAAGTGGAATTAACCCTAAACCTAACTCCATTCTTGATGGGATGTCAGCACTAATGTTGGGAATACCTATAGAGCTGGAGAATTGCTTCCAAAACATTTCGAGAACGTTAAATTAAATGCTAAATTAATCGCAAGAGTGAAGACCACGTGGCCGGAGTATAATCCAATTACGGACACTGGGTATGGAGCATTCTAATTCACATCGTTGCTCATAAATACAGAGCTTACCTTCGAATGGGTATTAGGATATTGTTGGCATGCTGGGCAGAGGAAGCGCATCTAGGTGGGAAGGGGTTATTGTATATTTTCTCAACCCCGAAATGAGCTTCACGAAGCTTTTGGTATATGGTTATTTATCGATGTCTGGCTGTATAATATGGCAGGGCTCAGGCAGATCTTTTGGGGTATGAATATATGTGAATAGTGGTATGATGGATGCGGAAATGATATGATATGATTTTGTTCTTCGGGCAGGAAATCTTCAAGCTTGAGGAATTGAGAGCTAAACTGATGGTTGAAGAAGGGGTTGAGGAGTTAGTCTCGTTGATCTTGGGGAGTTGAGCGTATTGGATGGGTATCGGATGGGTATGGGATAGGGATAGGAGTGGGATGGTTCGTTTGTTTTCTTTGATACCATATCGTAATCATTTCAAAAGATTCTCATTCATGCCTGTTTATAGTACTCATAGCAAAGGATTGTGATGGTTACCTATTAATCATGGTGAATTTGTAATCTTTCGAATCATCTTCGAGTATGTGTATCTTGAGTAATAGCTTTGTGATGACTATGACTCATGCTCGTTCCTATTCTTAGTAGCTGGAGATAGTAGCGTTTAAATATCGCTTGCTTTAAATTGATCTCGATCACGAGTGTTTGCTTGTTTACTTGGAAACGGGTGTTTGTTTTGCATGACTTGTCTGTCCACTTTCGATTTAACCGAGGCTCCTCATCATAGAGTGAACAAACGAAGCTCGAATTCCTTTACTATTGATACTCCAGTCTCAATCTTCTTCAAGCTCAGTATCTACTCGTTGCTGCTGTTATCGATCAGTCCACGAAATGGTCAAACAAGATGGGCTGGAATGGGTAGGGGAGATGTTTGGCCTTGAACCCCGATGGACAACGGAACCCGATATCGTCAAGATCGAATTAATCGCACGCAAACATCTCAAATTCGATGTTAATTCTCTCTGTCGAGTTACGTTTTATGCAGAAGGAGCCTTTAATAAGCTTTACAAACTCAAGACTGCGGATGCGGATGCATGTTTCTTGATTCGCGTCACGTTGCCTGTCGACCCTTTTAACAAGACGAATAGTGAAGTTGCTACTATCAACTTCATTCGCCAAAATACAGATATACCGGTATCACGGATTCTGGCATTTGATGATTCTAGTGAGAATGAGCTCGGGTTTGAGTGGATATTGATGGATATGCTGCCAGGCCAGACTCTGCGAAGTAAATGGAGGAAATTATCGGAAAATTCGAAAAGAGATCTGGTTAAGAAAATTGCGCATCATCAAGCCCAACTTCTGCATCACAAGTTTTCTGGTATTGGAAACATATATGCCACTCCAGATCTCGAAGCGGGGCCAGGAACCCGCCTCCTAGTACGAGTATTGCATCGGATGATAATGATATCGCGGGGGAGGCATTGCAAGGATCGATACCTGCATTGCCAGTTCTGGGTCAAATGGTCTCATTGGTATTCTTCTGGGGAGATCACATTGCACAAGATATTCCCCGAGGCCCGTTTGCTCACAGCTCAGACTGGATTCTCGCACGTCTCAACTTGGTTCTTACAGATCAGGAAAAGATTCTGAACACGTCGAAGGATGAAGATGATATTGAAGATGCTCAAAATTCTAAAACGCTTGCCGAAAGACTGCTCAAACTACTCCCCAGTATACTTCCTGCCAATCAAGATATCCTAGAACAATCCGTGCTCTTCCACGACGACTTATCCATGCAGAATATCCTAGTCGATGACGATGGAAATATCACCGGTATCATCGACTGGGAATGTGTCTCCGCCCTCCCCCTTTGGCGCTCCTGTTCCCTCCCGGAACTCTTCCGTTCCCGAGAACGCACCCAAAAGCCAGAACGCGATCAGTATGCCCCGGACTCCCCATCCTCATCCCCCATCGACAGCGATCTCGACAGTGATTTCGACAACGAGGGCATAAACAGTCTCTATTGGGAGTACCTCCTCGAATACGAACTCACGCAACTGCGCTCGCTGTTCCTGCACGAAATGCATGTTGTGGCTCCAGAATGGACCCAGGAATATATGAATGCGGTTGAGAATGGGAAGGTGGATTTCGAACTCGCGGTTCAGCATTGTGATAATAGTTGGCGCACGTATAAGATACGAGCGTGGCTTGATGCGCGCGAGAAGGGGGAGTACTGGAGTTTGAGGGGGAAGTTTTTGGAGTAGTGGATCAGTGGTTATGCAGAGACTGCTGGGGGTTTTGAACGTGTATAGATTAGTGAAGTCTTCTACTCGTATTTTGGGTTAACTTGTGAATCCTTCATTATTTTCGTCTTTCGGTGATATTAGTTTGGTAATTGAGTGAGATGGAAATGAGAACTCAAATTATCTGTCTCTAGGTCCGTTTGGATAGAACCAGAGGGAAATATACAATAAGTTTCTATGCTTTGGCCGTCCTTCGATCGATGAAGTATATAGGAGTTTGATCTCACGTTATATTTAGTACCAGATGACTCCAATGAAGAAACGCCAGACCGAATCGTCAACCACTTCATAGATTTCATCAAGCCGCCGCTAAATGTCATCCTAACAAGATCCATATCTTCATGACATTCCCGCCTCATCCGCTCACTCCCCATGCAGAACACCTCAGCCCCCACCATTCCACCCCCTCACAACCCTCGTCCTTCCCTTCCACCTCTCCCACTTAATAGCACCCACACTACTCCACGGCCACAAAATATAGGTCGGTTTCCCCGTTATCAGATTCACTGCTATGGGCCCATAATGATTACTATCCAGCGATTTCATCGCGCCCGTATTGTCGCCCTCAACCCATACATGTCCTGCCGGAATATCCGATATCGGGTAGGGATATGGGGCATGTGTGTAGACGCGATCGCCTTCGAGTGCTATGATGCGTTTTACTGCTAGGGTGTTTGGGTTATAGGGAGATCTTGGGTGAGAGAGAGCGTTAGTGCTTGTGATTTTGATTATGGGTGGAGGGGGGGAAGAAGAGGACAAACCGAAAACAAACAAGCATTCCCCGCTCCAAACCCTGGGTAGGACTCCGTTTATCAACCAAACACAAATCCCGGGTTAGACTCTCGTTATACCCAGTATTCAAAAATGGATACATGGAAGCACCGTTGATGGTGTGCAGTTCGGCTACATGGTCGTTGAAGAATATGACGGCGGGCACCCATGATGCAATGACGATGCCCCAGTAGGAGAAGTCTTTGAGGAAGTGTCGGGCGGGAGATCCTTTTCTCAGGGCGGAGAATAGACGTTGAGACATGGTACGGGGCTCATGGTAGGAATTTGTGGGTGAGGCTGAGGTTGGGGAAACTTGTAGGGTTAATACTCAGCCTTGCGGATAGCAGATTGTCTTTAAGCGGCTTGGGGCGTATTGCTCTAAGCCTATTTGGGGTCTAGATCACAGAGTATAATGATATCTTCAAATGTTTAGTTTAATAGCGATTTAGAAATAAATCATCTGAATATTTATCTATATTCTAATAACGCTTTTACTTTTTAAATATAAACATTAAATAGAGAACTAAATAAAACAACTATTTATTAATCAAATCGTTAGAATATTCTCTAACTATTTTATTCTTAAGAGTATTCAAATCTGAAGATATTGAATTGATTACTTTGGGGCTTAATATAACGACAAGTAATAATACTAAGTCTAAAGATATCTATATAAGAATTCATAGAGGTTCTAGACTTCATCGGATATAATTCGGTATATCTCGTGCTTACCCTATCCATCCCCCCACCATGACCCACCCCCACCATGAGTAACTTCAACTCTTAATCATTCAAATTTCCAACAGCATTTGCCAACAACCCAAACACCATCCCAAACCCGACCATATTCCCAAAATCAACATGGGACATCTCGCCACCCTCGCAACGTGCAATCTCAACCAATGGGCTCTCGATTTCGACGGCAATCAAAAGCGCATTATCGAAAGTATTCGACGCGCAAAGGCGGCGGGTGCATCGTTACGTGTTGGGCCTGAACTGGAGATCACGGGTTATGGATGTCAGGATCATTTGTAAGATTGAGATTGACATTTTCTGTATTTGGGTTGGCATCAGAGGAGTCTGTAACTGATGATCTTTTTAGTCTGGAATCAGATACGGAGTTGCACTCGTGGGAATCTCTTGCGGAGATCATTGCCCATGAGGAATGTCAGGATATTTTGCTGGATATAGGAATGCCGGTTCGACATAAGAATGTTAATTATAATTGTAGGATTATTGTGCATAACTCTAAGGTTAGTGAATTCTTTGTTGGTTGGTGATCTGGGTTTCCTATGGTTCGGATTAGACACGATATGAGTCGGTTTAATATACTGAAGTCAGTCTGTTATTTTATACAATCTGCATTTTGTTTGATATGCTAGAGCCGGTCCATTTATTCTATTCAGATTGCATGTTCAATTTGATTGCAATAATGAACGGATTCGAACCTTAGTTTTGGGGGACATCGAAGTATGTTCTGAAAATTAAGTAATTTTTGAATGTTGAAACGTCTTACTCCAAGTCTGCTCGTCCGGACTGTTGGATACCTTGTCGACAGTGAGTTGCAGCTAACGAGAAAACAGATTCTACTGATTCGTCCAAAACTCTCCTTGGCTTCAGATGGGAATTATCGTGAGCAGAGATGGTTTACGCCGTGGAAAGGAGAGAGGATCGTAGAGCAGTATTATTTACCAAGGCTGATCACGAAAGTGACGGGGCAACATAAAGTTCCGATTGGAGATGCTGTTATCAGTACTTACGACTCGTGCTTTGGTGCTGAGACTTGCGAGGAATTATTCACGCCCAGAGCACCCCATATAAATATGTCGTTGGATGGTGTTGAGATCTTCACCAACAGCAGCGGCAGTCATCATGAGCTTCGTAAGCTAAACAATCGTTTAGAACTTATTAAGGAAGCTACCTTGAAAGCTGGAGGCATATATCTATATGCTAACCAGCAAGGCTGCGATGGAGATCGTCTTTACTATGATGGATCAGCTATGATTCTCGTCAATGGCAAGGTTGTCGCTCAAGCAAGTCAATTCTCGTTATACGATGTGGAAGTGGTGACTGCCACTGTTGATTTAGAAGAGGTGAGGGCTTATCGAACCACCAGATCACGTGCAATGCAAGCGAGGGAAACGGCTCCATATGAAAGGATCGAAGCCGGTTTGAGTCTGTCGAGTGATGCTGAGGACGTAAATCCCACGGTGCAACCTACCAAGGAAATCGCAATCAGATATCACGTTCCTGAGGAGGAGATTGCACTTGGCCCAGCTTGTTTCTTATGGGATTATCTTCGTCGATCTCGCCAAGCTGGCTACTTTGTGCCACTTTCTGGTGGAATCGATAGCTGTGCGACTTCGGTTATAGTTCATTCCATGTGTCGGATTGTTTATGCAGCAGTCGAGAAAGGCGATAACCCACAGGTTTTGGAAGATTTACTTAGAATCGTTGGGGAAGAGGAAGATGGCACATGGCGTCCATCCAACTCACAAGATATCGCCAATCGCATTTTCCATACTGCTTATATGGGATCCAAGAATTCCTCGGCAGAAACGCGAGGTCGAGCTAAAGATTTGGGTGAACAGATTGGTAGTTACCATCTCAACTTCAACATCGATAATGTTGTTTCAGCCGTCACCACACTATTCACGACGGTAACAAGTTACACGCCCAAGTACAAAATGTATGGAGGAACACCAGCATCAAATTTGGCGTTACAAAATATCCAAGCCAGACTTCGTATGGTTTTGGCTTATCTTTTTGCTCAACTCTTGCCAACAGTTCGGGGCCGAACGAAACCTGGATCTTTATTGGTCTTAGGCTCGGCAAATGTTGACGAATCACTCAGAGGCTACTTCACGAAATACGATTGCAGCAGTGCAGATATTAATCCTATTGGCGCCATCTCCAAGACTGATCTGAAGAGATTTATCCTTTGGGCCAGTACAGAATTCGAAATGCCACTTCTCCAAGATTTCATCGATGCTCCACCAACCGCAGAACTTGAACCTATCACCGAAGATTATGTACAGAGCGATGAAGTTGATATGGGTATGAGCTACAACGAGCTATCCATCTATGGTCGTCTTCGCAAAGTAGACAAATTAGGACCGTACGGAATGTGGACCAAACTTTTGCATGAATGGGGTCATGTTCTCTCACCACGCGAGATATATGAGAAAACTAGATGGTTCTTTTGGTGCTATTCTACTAATCGTCATAAGATGACTACGCTCACGCCAAGTTATCATGCTGAGCAGTATTCACGTATGTGTTTCTTACCCATTTTCCTATTCCATGAAGCAGCTTTTCAAAATCCCAAACTATCCTCTCCTTGACTATTTTCATGAGAATTGAAGTCATTTACTAACTTTTCGAAGCCGACGACAATCGATACGATCTAAGACCATTCCTATATCCTAGCTTCTCGTTTGCTTATCGAAAAATCGAGAAGGCATTAAGTGCTATGGGAGTAGCTGCGGATAAGAAACCTGAAGTGGATGGTGAGAAAAAGAACGAGTAAATATGTTCATAGAAAGTTTGTAGACGGCGGGTTGGAGTAGAGGTTAGAAGATGGGCTAGATAGAATGATACCATTATACATGTATACATGTACAAAACCAAAGTATTTTCGTTACACTTGCTAGCCGCCAAAGACAGTTTTAATACCTTAGTGGGTATGCATAACTGGTCTTGCAGTTAAAGCCCAGATGGCTGATATTTTCTTAGCTTTGACACTTTGCGTCAAATCTACGGAAGGAAGCTTGCTGCAAGAAGCGGTATTTATTTGAGTAGCTCATTGCATATGAAATGTAATTATGTTAAGGACAGAACCTAATGGTGGTGCTAGGGAACCGATCAGTGAAAGTTTCACAATATCCCCAAGCATTGTTGCGAGATTGAGATTCCCGACTTGATGACGAGGGACGAATTTGATGAATAGAGAATGTAATTATTGGCTATGTTTAGATCTTAGGCTGCGGGGTGGGAAAAGGTATGGGCTTGGAATCGTTTGAGTTGATGTGATCAGCGTTTCGAATATTCCATTCTCATCCTCTCCCATTCTATCCTAGGCGCAGGATGGAATTACTATATCCTTTTTAAAAAGGATATATCCTTTGCCTGCCTATTCTTGTAAAAAAAAACAGTTTATCCTTATATACTCGTAGGATTTTTGAAAAAAAAATACCGAATAAACTATCAATAATTGAAAATTGGGAAAACATTATTCTTAACATAACTTTTTTTTTTCGATATCTCATACTTTCTATTCTACTCGAGTATTCTAAACTTTAAAAGTCCGAGTATAGCCTTCCTCGACTTATTTGTATCCCACCCTGCTTATCCTCCAGGGCCATCCTGTCTATCCTTAGTTGAAGGATAGGATAGGATAGGATGGAATATTCGAAACGCTGGATGTGATATGGTATGATATGATATGACTGATTTAGAATCACGATCAATTTGTTGATCGTATCATAAGATGAATGAGATGGTAGTGTCCCAGGGTGTGATTGTGAGGGATGGGTTTGGAGTTTTCTTATGGACTCGCTTTCCCCGCTTGAGGGGGTCTACCGGTATTGGACATGTGAAGTTCAATGGAATTCACAAAACATTAAGCACAGCGATAACATCAAAGGCCCAAATACGTGAGTGTGACAGAGTCATATTGTAAAAGTCAGGCTATTCATTCATTATCTTATATCAAAAGGCTTTCGAAGCAGTATTCCAAACGCATCATCTCCCTTTCACACGTTCCGTCGCTCACGAAACTGTTATCTGCCCCCGAAACCTAACTCTGGCCATTCTGGTTTTGAGCCACGGGACGCGGCGAGTACGGCGGCGTACGAATCATGGGTCTGCACTCGGGACACCATTCCTCGAGATTATCGAGACTCCAGTCATGGAGTCTAGTACGCGGGGTGCATGCTAACCCAGAAACTTCTTGGGCGTATTTGCATTTGCGGATTAGCACGAATCTCAGGCGATCTGCGTCGATTCCTCGTTCGGAATAGTGATCTTCGCTGCAGCCAAATCGGGCGTGTATATCGTTGCACATCTGTGGCTTGTTAATATTTACGATTAGATAGGTGAGGAGGAGAGGGGGGTCGCTTACTGTGTGTATCTTGATACTCGAGTACTAGATACGTAAATGGACTTCGGGTAGGTAGATCAAATACTTGGTACTGGGATATTTTAGTTTACGGTATCATGAGATTATATAGTGCAATACGTACTTGTATACGGCTCTGGATAGAGGATAGAACAGAGTGTTCAAGTTGGAGAGAGTATATTTATATAGGGTTGAGTATTCACTCAAGGTGGACTGCTGAATAGAAAAGAGTGTTGGAACAGGATAGAGTATTGAAGCTGGATGTAATTCTTGATAACTTTGAGCTTGGATTCTGTGAAAGGATGTATATATCTTGTTGGTTATAAAAGTTTATAAAAACAGGAATTCTCGAGCCTTAAATAATTTTTGAAGGGACAGTTTCTGTATTAATATTTACAATCATCAAGAGTTTTCTGACTGATATTGTTGTCGGAAACATTATTGATATATCAAAAGGGGTATGGAATGATTGTATAAGAGAGTCTGATTGTTATATCATTATTTTTCAAATTTAAATACCAATTATAAATACATCTCAGTGAATGGAAATAGCAGTCATATCATTACATTTTTATTTCATACCTCTTTTGACACATCAATATTATTTTAACTGGTATTTTCAGTCATGAATCACTTTTCGATGAGTAGAAATAACTATTGTATCTTTTATTACATTGTTTTATACCCTTTATGATACATCAACGATGCTTCAAATGTCGAAAACACTCGTATAATCTTTCTAGTAACTGGAGATTGCAGTTATTTATTATTTATATTGTTATTTAATACTCGGTTTGACACATCAAAGATGCTTCAAATATCAAGGTCACTCGCATATCCTTCTCAGTGACTGGAGATAGCAATAATATCTATTACAATATCTTTTTATGTCCATTTTGACACATCAACGATGCTTCAAATATCAAATTCACTCGCAAATCCTTCTCGGTGATTCAAGTTGGTAATCATATCGTTTACATTGTTATATTTCATACCCATTTTGACACATAGACAATACTCCAAAGAGCAATATCAGTCAGAAAACCTCTTAGAATTTACAAATGGTAGTGCAAAGACTCCCACTCCAAAATGCTTTTAAGGCTTCGAAGTTCCCCGTTCTTGTGGACTTTTCTTCTTCATACACACAGCAAGACATACATTCCCCAGCGAAATCAAGACTTAAAGATATTCAAAAGAACTCCATTTAACTTCAACACTCTAATCAACATCAAGACTTCATCCTGCTTTAACACTTTCTCCCGTTCGAATACCATACGGTACCTACCTAGACCAATACTCAGGTACGTCCCATATCGAGCCCAGAAGTTTGAACAGTATAAACTCATACTACATAGGAATAAGAATCCCAAAAGCAAGCCTTGGGTTCTCCAAACCAAAACTTCACATCCTGCTTTACATCAAGAACCTTCGATCCTATTCTTTCCCAACACTTTGCTCTATCCATCTCAGACACTCGATCCCACTCGATCCCACTCGAACATCCATTCCAGTACCAAGCGTTTGATCAACCAGCTGCCAACCCGAAGTCCATCTACTCGCTTGCCTACCGTTGAGACATACATCGTAAGTGACACTTTCCTTCATCGCGCATATGATTGTCGTTCTAAAATATCACAGATGTGTATATTCGTCTATGGACTTTATCAGTGCGGCCACAAGAATTACTGTTCACGCTTTCTTTGTATCGTAGCAAACCAACCGGGTAGTGAAGCGTGTGAATGGGGAACTCTTTCTTGTATAGAATATCTTAATAGACAGCATGACCAACCGGAAGTAAAGTGTCCAGAATGCGTTAAAAAGGAGAAAAAGGAGAAAGAGGAAAGAGAGAATACGATTATCTTGCAGAATATGTATGCAGATAGAAGATAAAAGATAGAAGATAGAGGATGGAGGATAAAGGATAGTACCCGAGTAGGAAAAAAAGCCTGATTTTCAATAAATACAAGAATTTTCTTGATCTAATATAACAATGTGACATCGCTCGCTCTACTTCCTCTTTTACATATATATATCCCTCCGATAACACTTCACCTCTCTATCTAGATTCTAACTCCAACTTTAACCGAATAGGCTCCCCTCTACTCTATATAGGGGTAAGGGGTGAAAAGACGGGAATCAACCACCTCTAAAGAAATACTAGTATATGAAATAATAATATATCGAAACTTGATGTATAATATGATAATAATATCTTGTCATATCATATCATCTGCATAACATTAACAACTCCAATTCGGTTCGGTTCGGTTCGGTTCACTGATATTATATACAGTTTAATACTCGTAGTGTGGTCAATAGTCAACCAGTCCATACATATAATTCGACCAATTAATCCGACAAAACAAAATTAGCAGTCAATATCACCACCACCAACTCACCAACTCACCAACCACATACATACATATATAATTTCCTTATACTCATAATAATTCTACTCATACATATCAATAAAATCCAAAAAATTTCAAACCACCACTTCAACTTCAACTTCAAATGAATCTATCACAAGCACCACTTCAACTTCAACTTCAACTGAATCTATCACAAGTTCACAACTATCAAACCACCACCACTTTAAGTTTCAACTCCAACTAAATCCATCAAACTAGTAGATTCCATTTTCCAATATCCAGTTTCCAGTTTCCAATATAATCAGCTGTTCCGTTTAATTAAATTCAAATCAAATCAATTCACTGTTATGCTACATTACATTCAACATTCCAAATTCATTCCAAATCCATTCCAAATCCATTCAAAATCAGTTAGTTAAAACTTCAATCTATTTACTTACCTACCAACCTACCTAGCACTTTCCAAAGTGCCAGACCAGTTCAGTTTCCCAACTAACTGTTTTACTTATACTACTTACTGACTTACTTACTGACTGACTGATTACTCGAGTATATTGATTATATATATACTACAAGTATAACGCAGTTGTAATTTATATTATATTATATTATATTATACTTAGTACTGTAGTGCTAGCTAGCTAGCTATACAGTACTCGAGAGTTAGAGAGTTATACCAATACAAATAGAGTCAAAAATACGAGTATACTACTCATAGAAGAAGATTTCCATACTACATACAGCACTCAGTACATTACACTCCATTACATTGTAAAATCCCCACTACTCGAGTATAAACAGTGTACTCGTATTAATTATTATTCTAAAAAATAAAATAAATAGCCTGAGATACACTCACATCATATCACAATACAACACAACACAACACAACACAACACATCACATCAGTCTGCGCCAAGTACGAGTACAACATGATTAATGATTATTAACCTATATGCTATTCCACGACAAACACAGAATTGAAAAACCAGCTCGCTCTCACTCCCATACATTAAACCCCAACACCCTGAGTCGAAACAGACACCCCGTTTATTTATCATAAAATTCCTCACTTTGTACCCCCTGTCCCTGTCCAATCATCTGGTTATTATAAGTGTTATTCTTCAAATCGCCTCCTACCCTCTGATCCACTCCCATTCCACTCACATTCCCACCCCCACCCCTCATCGCACTCTTCTTAGCCCCATTCTCTACCAACGTCCCCCCACTATCCCTCTTATCCCTCGTTGTCTCCTCCTTCGCCGCTCCCTCCCCTACCTTAACATGTTCATCCGCATGCATCCCGCCCGAATTCAACCCCACAAACTGATCATTTGGATGGGGCGGCGCCGGACTATCACTAAACGGTCTGCGCTGCGTCCCATATTCCTTCGCATGACCATAGCCAGCCGATCCATGAACGCGACCCGCACCACTTTCATCCAGCTCCCTACCTACCATTCCCTCATCAGCAAAATCGACTTTGTTAGTCATGGCGTGAGCTTCGGGATCGAAGGATTCCCCAATGCGAGTAGCGTCTTGACCTGGGTTGGCCGTCTCGTATTCGAGCATCTTGATGAATTTGTAGAAGCCTGAGGCGAGGATGGCGCCGAGGATGGGACCGACCCAGTAGATCCAGTGGTAGCCGTTGAATTGGCGTGCGACGACGCTGGGGCCGAAGGAACGGGCGGGGTTAACGGAGCCGCCGGTGAAGTAGACGCCTGAGGGGTGGTAAGCTTTTGTGTGAGGTTGAAGTGGATGTGGGTGGGAATATATTTAAGGACACGGAGTAAGTGGAAAATGTCAATGTGTACCTGTAAGTTCAGCAATGAATAGAGAAAGACCGATACCAATTGGTGCGATGAAAGTTCCCTTATGTTTTTCAGCCGCAAGCATAAAGATTGTAAAGACTAATTCAGCAGTGAGAAACATTTCGATGAAGAGACCTTGAACAATTGATGTGCCGCCTCCTAGACTGGTTCTAAATGTTATAGGTCCAGGGAAGAGACAAGAAACAATGGCGGCAGCTGTGATACCACCGAGAATTTGAGCTATTATTAAAAGAAGTCCTCGAAAATACGGGAGCGCGCCAACGAGACACATGCCCATCGTGACCTATGGGTTATTAGATATCACTTCATTGAGACAATGAAGAGGTAAGAGAGATAAATCTTACGGCGGGGTTAAATAGGCCACCGCTAATACGAAAGAAAACCCACGCATTAACTGCGAGGGAGAAACCAAAACATAAAGATATATAAAGTAATTGGGCGGGATCGCTCGGAGTTCCGACGACGTTCGAATTATTCGCCGGCGTTGCTAAAAGAGCCACTTGGGTACCTGAAAAAGCAAATAAGAGAAAGAGGGTCGTTCCGGCGAATTCTGCCATTGTTGCCACGAAATGATTTCGTATCTTGTTGTGTGAGTGAAGCGATCTATGAGCGTTTCTGAATGGAGTTGTTATGTAACTGACTGTATCTGGAATCCAGCCAAGGAAAGGAATTCGATTTGACTTTAAGGAGTCTCTGCCGGCATGGGGTTTCCGGGATCTTTTGCTATCGTTGAAAAAGGGTAGCACAAAACCACCGCCGTGTCTCGGTTCGTTGATATTCATGATGGCGATTCGAGTCGAATGGGTTGGAGAGTGGCGATGGAATTAAGGATATAATGGAGATTAGAAGATAAATTGCCAATTTATATTGATGTAAGTCAATACAATGAACAATAAAAAGATGAATGCAATATACAGGGGAGGCCGAGGGGTCAAGATGATATAAAAGAGACCCCGCACCTGCCAAGGGAAACTTCAGATTTTGGACTATTCGAGTATAAAGAGAATACCATAACCGACTGCAATCTACAACTCTGTGGCTGGCATGACAGACAGGTCAAACCAAACCGGAGACTTTGTGGCGTTTAAAGTAGTATTTTGCATTCCCACTCCTTTATATCAGAAGGAGCCACAGATGAAAGACACTACGGAAAATTTATGATGCTGTGGCTATCGCCTCAACCCAAAGATAATGGTTGCAGTTTGATAGGTCGGCCCAGACGTAATCTAATTGAACTGTAATATGCAATGAGCTAGCTTTAGCTCAAGTTGGTTGATGGCTCATTCTAGAGTCTAGATGTAGATATGGGCTAGCAGAACAGCACGGAAAGCTTGTCAAAGGCATGGAAAAGTAACGGTGTGGTATTTGGCAGATCACGGAACGTCTAAACTTGCCATGTAGGCTTTCTCGAAGCGTGAGCAGTTGGCACGGACGGGAGCTGAAGTGGCTAGAACAAATACTTGGGACTACCAAGTGATTATATGATGATACTGTACTCGGGCACCAGAGACTACCGGTATGCGAGATAATAGTCAAGAGTTTACGCGAAACTCTGAAGCTCTAGGTATAGGTATACCGGTAGATCTAAAGTCATTGACGTATTGTAAGAACGTACGTAATGCTCAGGTAGGGTGCTCAATTGATCCTGATAATGTCCCAGATGACGAATAGGCCCAGCTAAGATATATGGCTTGGTGGCGAGCAACCATACCAAGGAGTGGGGGACCAGAGCGAAATGCAATGTACTCGAGTAATAAGAGAATCGCTTTCATGATTGCGATCTGAGAAGATGGGGAATCTCAACAGCAAATTTTGTACAAAACGACGATACCGGTAGTCTGGTATGGCTGAGTGTAATGATGGGTTGCAATTGATATAAAATGGGATGATCAAGGCGAGAAAGATGGACAGAATACCGGTACTTGTAAATACAAACGCCACAGCAATGAGCCACAGTCACAGCCATAGCTAGCTTCATTCCAAACACCATTTATTACTCTGTAGACTATTTAGATTTCCGCAAACAGGCTTGTGAAAGGGGTCGAGTACTTTATATAGATCTTCAAGGTGATGAGTTAACGAATATCCAATGCTATTTTCATATACTCGTATATTAATTACATGGGGTAATTCCAGAGACACGAAATGGATGCAAAACATGTGGGTTCATGATCAGCAGCAACAAGCTTTTCCGTATATCAAATTGTCAATCATCTACCGGTAAAGACAAGGACAGCCACAATGGAATTTGACCCGTTAATCCCTTGTTACTTGTTGGAAATCGATGACATACCACCAATTTCTAATATGACTTCCACCATAGGTTATTCATGGCTGCCGCACTGCTATTTGTATTGCTCGTTGGTATGAGAATACAACTAATCGTCTAATCGTACACATAGAGTAGATATAATATCACAAGAGTAACTCCAGTTATAAAGCACTATTGAATGAATGTTCTCCATATAATAGTTTGCCGTATTATCCCCCCTCTCTTGTTTGTTATCCCTGCGTGATCAAGCACCCACCAACTGATTCATCCCACTCGCCTCGCCTACCTTTCTACCTTTACCTTTTTGTGGCTCAAGTTCCGCTGGTGTATCTCGACCCACCACCGATTTCACAACTCACAACTTCAACCCTATCTTTCTCTACCATCACCATTTTGTTTGTATTTTGCAACAAATATATTTTACAACGTTCCATAACGATCAAGTTGGATGCGATTAAGCTCCGGCAAAAACCAGCTGTAGGGGCTGAAGAGTTACTGTCGGCGCTTTCAAGAGTTTCGAGTTTTGAGATTCAAGAATACAATACCCATCATGCGACCTCCAAGAATGGTGATAATTGTTGCTTTCCTCCTTACTACTTTCTTTCTTACATTTCTATCTCTGCGGTCCTCTCATTCACCGCAAAATGTAGCTACTTCTACGACTCCTCCAAAGACAGGAATACAGTCCTTATTCTCCTTCCGAGCTCCCTTCTCCCTCTTCCCTCCTAATGCGATAATAACACTCACGAATGATAATACGACTGCTTTCTTGGCAAGGCCTGCTGCCTTCGGACCTTTATTACCTAACGAGGGATTAAAGGGACAGCTTTGGATAGGGAGTGGGTTTGGAGATGATAGCATACGGCAAGGTCCTGTTGCATCGGGGGCGGAAGGCGAATTAGGGTGCAGTGACGTACCAGGTTGGGTCGATAACTATGCGAAGTCCGGCGCGACAGAAGGAGCCAAATCTAGAGGCGATAAATCTGCGACGACTGCGAGTAAATCAAAGACAAACAAGAGGACGAATGTGGGTGACAAATCCTTCATTGATCGTACGTCGAGTAGTTCTACAAAGAATAAACACAATGGGGTAGAGCCTTCGGTCGGAGATGGTACCGATGACTACCTTCACCATCCTCTATCAGGATCAGCAGTGTCAAAGCCTACGGACAAGCAACCCGCAGATATCAAGGCAAATCATGCCGATATTCAATCTATACAGGAAGGTGCGGAAATCGCTGGTAAGGTTGTTTTATTGAGCCGTGGAGGCTGTGGATTTTTGGAAAAGGTTAAATGGGTACAACGTAGGGGTGGAATTGCTTTGATCGTAGGTGATGACAAAAGTGGCGGACCGCTCATCCAGATGTATGCTCGGGGCGATACATCAAACGTGACCATACCAGCTATCTTTACCTCTCGCACCACGGCACATCTACTTTCTTCTCTTATAGGTCCGGGTACCTTTATGGAAGATGCGCTGGATGAAAGTGGTAAGGCGACATTGAAGGTACAGAAGAATCAGAAGTCGAAGAAGGTTTCGAAAAAGAAGACGAAGGAATCTCAGCCCACATTTACAACTACGACAACGACGCCCAAAGCCACAAAGGCGACTCGAGCTGATCTAAAGAAAACGACTAAGAAAGCACCTTCGAAAGTTGAGGAGAAAACCACAACGATCGAAACACAGAAGCCTGGCTGGTTCAAGTCTTTGTTTTATGGGGCCGGTGGACGAGGTACCGTTAAGGACAGCAGTCGACCACCGAGCAGTGGTCAACTTGATTGGGTTCTGGTCGATGACTGGAAGGATGATGACAATGCCGGAACGAAGAAAATATCCACCGCCAAACTTACCGGTCAGGAAAAAGCGGATGCATACAAGAAGTCACAGCAAACTGGCAAGGGCGGAAGCAAGCCTGCGTCAGGGGATGATTTCGTTATTGGTGTTCAGGATTGGCGTGATCCAGACTTGGTAGGGTCATCTGATAGCAAGGATTCCGAGAAAAACTCGAAAACAAGTTCTACCAAGACGGACGGGAAAATCGATGCAAATAAAGCGAAGAACGAATCACCCCAACCAACAAAGGCAGGAAACAAGAACTCGGGTGGTTCCACGGAGGAAAAGACTGAAGTCACGCCTAAACTACGAGGGGGGAGTATTACACCTGGTAGTGGAGAGTATGCACCTAAGCTCACTTCCGAAATGGATAAGGTCAAGCCTAAGGCGAAGGAGACGACAGAAAAATCCAGCTCGTCTGGTAGCAAAACAAAGGGTATTTTGACAACTATATTTGGCGATGACGAGGAAGATTTTGAGTTTCTTGCGCCAGGATCCAGCAGTACGGGCAGTGTTGATATAGATGATGAAGATGATGAAGATGATAATGATGGAGAAGACGAAGAAGATGGACTTTGGGTCACATTAACACCCACCAGTGGAGCCAGTCCATTCCTCGACACTCTACTAGTACTAGTAGTCAGTCCGCTTGTCACTTTGACCGTGGTCTACGCATTACTACTGCTTAGATCTAGAATAAGGCGACGCCGTTGGAGAGCACCGAAATCGGTTGTCGAAAGATTACCAGTCAGAACTTATCAAACTATTAATACACCTGGCAATCGATCCCCAACAGTGTCATCCCCGACTAGTCCCTCGGCAACCACTCCTCTTCTTTCGAATACCCCGCCGAGCAGACCACGTCCGAGATCGCGGACAACGACGGGCATACCAGAACCAGGAGATATTGCTCGAGTCATTTCAAATCCATTACAAGCACCTACTCTCTCAACTCCTCAGCCTAATGAACATGAAAAAATTGTTGGATCGCCGAGTCAGTGGAAAAAGTATATGGGCAAGCAAGTAGAGTGTGTAGTGTGTTTAGAAGAATACGTGGATGGTGTTAGTCAAGTCATGAGTTTACCTTGTGGCCATGAATTCCACGTGGATTGCATGTATGTCTTACCTTTCCCATCCAAGTTCAAATGCAATTGCTGACATATCCTTTAGAACACCCTGGTTGACAACTCGTCGCCGAACATGTCCCATCTGCAAAGGTGATGTCGTTCGTTCCCTCGCCAGAGGATCACCATCTTCTCCGCGCTATGAAGCGTACCGTGATGATGACAGCGATGACGAAATACAAGTTCAAGCAGCAGAATCCGTAAACCCTTCCTCCTCATCTGCCCTACCACTTTCCCGTAATCTCGAAGATGAGATTGTAGGGGATCTAGAACAAGGAATTTCCCCTTCAACGCCAAGTCGCGCCAGCAGATCTGTTGATAGACGTGGAGAAAGTTGGAGGAGTATGCTGGTGGACAGGTCAATGAACTTGTTAAGCGGGAGTCTAGGATCTAGATCTGGATCGAGAAGTAGAAGTCCTAGAAGGGGAGAAGAAGATCGGAATCGGTGAACGTCTCGTGAGAGATTATATGTCATTTTAATGGATGAGGGGAAACTATGGTTGGAAACGGGTATGGGGTTAAGCTAGTGGAGAAGATGTTTATGCACTAGGTAATCTTGTAAATGTCTTCACGACTGTACTGTAGACTCCTTTATAAGTGTTGTGTCGACAGTATACGAGTAGTGCAATTGGAGGTGTATACCTAAGGTGTATGAAGAAAGAAACGAATTTCTCTTTTGTGTGGGTGGGTGTATAGGATGATGATGGTATTGGAGGGAAGGAAAGGAAATGGAAGGGAAGAACATGGAATGGATGGAAGGGATGGAATGGGATGGGATGAATAGGTACTTACTATTCAGACCTACTCTCTAGGAAGGAATAGGTTTACAGGACATGGATGGCGCATATTATATCACTCGTTTACTCGTTACTTTATTTAGTTACTTTACAACAACCCTTTTTACTCAATCTTACTAAGGTCAAAAGTGTCGCTTGTGATGTATCATGTGTATGTGTATGTGTATGTGATGTTCTTCTAGAGTAGAAAGTTGAACCTTAGATGGATGAATGATCGTATGATTGTATGAATGAATGATGATTGTATGAATGATTGAATGAATGATCGGATCAAGAGATATTGTTATGTTCAAATGATATACTTATACTCTGGGTTCATGTGGCTTGGCGCGTTTGGTGGTGATGGGTGCGGGAGATGGATCCGGCCGGGGAATTAGGGGATTATTTTGATTCACCAATCATGTGGCAGTTAGGTTAGGCTTGTGGCTAATACTACAAAAAAGTCCGAATGTGAGATTTTGACCTGTATTTACAATTTTTCTTTATTAAATGTATTACCAAGATGATTTTTCAGTGCCGGTGTTCCTTTTTATGTTTTATATGAATACAATATAGTACAATACATACAGTAGGACATTTATTACCAGATAACACGGGGTGAATTGAATGAGTGAGTGAATGACTCGTAGAGTGGATGATTGAATGAATGTGCACGAGCTGGCTCTGCATGATCAGATCACTGCTTACGATACGATACGATACGATAACGGATAACAGTGGAACGTGGAACGCTACCCGGTACGGTACCGGTACTGGAGTTGGTATTTAGAGGAAGGGAGGAGGCGCTTACGGCTTGAGCTTGGGTTTGAGGTTTGAGGTTTGAGCTTGAGCTTGAGCTTAAGCTGAGCTTTGAGTTTTGAGTTTTGAGATTTGAAGAGACAAGACAGGAAAGACAGGCAAAGACAAGGACAAGGACAACAAGGGACTGCTGCGCTTACTACTCTTTACTTTTACGAGCATTTACTATACTATACCTACCTACCTACCTATCTTGAGGATTTGCTACTACACTACCTGCGGGTTAATGATTGAAAGTTGAGGGTTGAAGTTGAAGTTGGCTTGGAACTGAGGTGCGGTTCGGTGGAAGATAACACGAAGGTGGATTCGATATCTTCGCAGTTGCGCATCGTATCGAGGTGTGAATATATTACCAGAGAAGAATATACGAGAACGAATACTATACGAGTTGGGATAGGTTTGCGTGGAGCTTAGATGATAGATTGGATTGGAGATTGGATTTCGGGTTCGAAGGGAATTAGCACAGCAGATACCATGGCCGTGGACAAATCGACCGATATAATGGATGAAGAGAAGGGTCGCGCGAGTGGCGCAAATGCTGAGATGTTGGGGGTTAAGAGGGTGTGCGGATGGAGGAGAGTGGCTTCGAGGAATAGGGTGCCTGGAGCTGCGATTTGGTTGGAGGTATGTCCATTGTTGCGGACCCTTTGTCGGACTCATCGGTTTGCCTTTCTTCGCACACGGCGATTGAACTAGATGCTGGGTTTGGATTTGATGTTGAACTTAAGCTGATTTGTGCCTGTGAAGATTACAGTGATAGCTCTATTGGTTGTGATGCTATACCGACAACAACATGGGCCTGGCTGTTTATCATTGGCGGCTTTAGGGTGGGGAAGCACGTCTGCGAGACCTAATACTACTCTGCCGTCGTTTGTATTTGATTATGGTAAGGAAGTTCGGACTGTATATCGAACGTGCCTATCATTACAGTACCCACTAACATGTATAATGTTTAGCACCACTTGTTTGGCTTGACGAAGCAGAAATGTATTTTCCCTCCGACATGTACGCTCAGATTCTCAATACTTCACCCCGTGTCAACCTCACTTTGATATCCAATGACACACTCCCTTCTCCGCTCAACCTCGAAAGTCTCGCTTCATTGAACAAATGGGGCCCCAACGTTTTTTTGACCTCCAAAGTTGATGTCACCACTATCCCCGCTTACCTTACTGGCGTCGTTCCATCCTCAACTACCGGCCGCACCCAAAACGCCATCTCTTGTTCTGTGATCCTCTCCGATCACGGTAATGGGCTTATAGACGTCTTTTACATGTATTTCTACGCATACAATCAAGGAAATACGGTCTTCGGACAAGAACTCGGAGATCATATCGGAGACTGGGAACACAACATGATACGGTTCGTAAACGGAACACCACAAGCCATCTGGTATTCCCAGCACGGAAACGGCCAAGCATTCCTCTATTCGGTCGTGGAAAAGAGTGGGAAAAGACCCATTTCTTACTCAGCACGCGGCTCTCACGCTAATTATGCTATACCTGGTACGCACGACCATACGATTCCCGATCTGAATCTTCCGGCTGGTCTCCTGCAAGATTACACATCTCGCGGTACCCTGTGGGACCCTGCCCTCTCTTCCTATTTCTACACGTATGATATAGGAAGTGCAAGTTTTGCAGCCGCAAGCGAAGGTAGTCCGTTGGGCGCAATGGAGTTTGTGGGAAAATGGGGCGATGCGCAGTATGAGAGGGGGGATCGGAGACAGAGTGAGTTTTTTGGTTTTTGGAAGTTTGTGGGGGGTCCGACGGGGCCAAGGGATAAACAGTTGGGGAGGGTGAAGGTTTGTCCTGATAATGGGATTCTGTGTATTATGAGGGATCGGTTGGGTCCTTGAGGTGGAGTTTGAGGGGGGGGGATTTGAGGTGTGTTCGCTATTATATTATTTGGATCAATTGTGATATTGATATTAGATGGAGATGATGCGGGTGGGTTATAAGGGTTTCAATTCTGTATATGGGAGATGAGATGAGATGAGATGAACGAAATTGAGTTCATTTGGTTTTCGTCTCATAAGATGGGATGAGATGGGATGTGGAGTATATATTATTTGAAGATGGCACGGTATGGCATGGCACGCCGAGGCATGATTACAGATTATAGATTATAGTGTGGATGGATGAGATGAGAGAGGACTTGAGATGAGATGAGATGAGATGAGATGAGATATATCATGGAGCAAATGGAATAGAGTGGCGTTTTGTTTTAGCTCTGAGAATTTGGATTTGGGATTGGGATTTGGATTTGGGCTTGAGATTTGGGCTTGGGCTTTTGGTATATAGGAATTGATTGGGGTGGGATAGTACGGTATGAGGTTTTATGGGATTATATGAGATGAGAAGAGATGATGAGATGAGATGAGAAATATTAGATTGTATTGGATTGGGATTTTGATGGCTCGGGGCTGGGAGTAGATGATTGGATTGGATAGGATGGGAGAGGAAGAAGGGAGAGGAAGGAGGGGAAAAATATGAATATGAATATAAGTGTGGTTGTTGTGGAGATTTTACATTGTATAGCTAGTGCTAGTGCTAGTGCTAGTGCTAGTTTGTACATGGAATACTGTGTACGTATATACATATATATAGGAAGTAAGTATATATATGATTCATGATTTATGATTTACAAGTTATAAATTATAAGTTATGATTATAGAGTTGCGAGATAGAGTTAGATGATAGGGTCAGATGATGAGGTTAGATGATAAGGTTAGATGATAGGGTTAGATGATAGGGTTAGATAGATGATGGGATATGATATGTAGTATGGAAGGAATGGCAAGTAAAGAAAGAGAAGAAAGAGAAGAATGGGAAAGAATGGGATGGATCATGGATCTTCTCGGATGGAATAGGGAGGATGGAACGGGATGCCGTACTGTATGTATACTTGAATACAATAACAATAACAATCACACTACTAGTATATAAACTAGGTATGCTACTCGTATAAATAGAAATAGTCGACTCCGAGTCTCCATTAAACACACACTGGCTCGGCACACAGCTAATTCCCAGTTCAAGTTGATTGGGGAAAACAAATCTAAACAAATTATCCTCTGTACTCGAGTGGGCATAAACGATTGATTATCTCTCTCCCTTTCGGATACTCAATACTCAATACTCGAATACTCGAGAAGTATACAGTATATTTGTAGAAAAGGATTACGTTATTAATACGAGTAATACGGGTAATACGGGTACATCATAGAGCTACTACCTAGTATACGAGTAGTATATATAATCTACTCGAGTACTGAGTACACTTACCTAGTATTTATACTACTTATACTACTTATACTACTTATACTACTGAGTACTTTCAGAATGAATATACTCGAGTAGGTACTCTATACTCTATACTTTATAATATCGAAAGGGGAATACATGTACTCAGTAGATAAATCGCTTACTAAGGATAATCGACAATCGCTTTCCTTTCCTTTCCTTTCCTTTCCTTTCCTTTCCCCGATTGGAAACTACTAGGCGTCTGTTCTGTTCTGTTCCATGGAGAGGAGAGGAGAGGAGAGCCGATTAGTATAGTAGTACAGTAGTATAGTAGTGTGTGTGTGTGTACTCTATCTAGTACATACAATATTGATTGATACCTGATACCAGCAGTTTGAAATTAAGATTAAGATTAATGTGATTGAGATGGAGATGGAGATTAAAAATAAGAATAAGAAAATAAGAGGGCTGGCTACTGCCAGTCAGTATGAGTAGATTAAAAATCATCTCTTAGGAGGATCTTGTTTAATAAAATAAAATACGAGTACGAGTAGAAAATGAATAAAGTATAGGTACTCGAGTACCTACAAGATAGATAGATACTTATAAGACTTTCGGCAAAGGCAAGATGTGCACTTACTCACTACTATCTTTAACATAACAACTCCCTACATAATACCTCTACTTCACATGGAATGGTAACCCTTGAAAATCTCGTTTTGATTGGTCTTTATCTGCATATTGGAAGCTATTCTGGATGGAATTACTCTGCGCCAAAAATACAACCAAATCCATGAAGCAATAATTTTGGCTTAATCAGAATGCTTTTAATTGCTTTTTGATACCCCCTATTTAACCTTTTTACATGACCTCCACTTGGTTCTCATCACTCTCACTCATGCTCTCATCTCCACTGACTTCGGCGTTTTCACGTTCTCTCTTCTCCATGAGTGCTTGTAACTCGGCATCATCGTTCTCAGTGACTGCCTTAGGCTCCATCTTAACGATTAATCCACCTCCCGCAGCCTCGATGTTCTTTCTGATGTCCACAATGGCGGCTTCCAAGGTCGAAATACCAACTTGCCTTTCTATACATGTGCTGGTAAGAACGTAGAGTGGTGGGGAAACAAGCTTGACTTTGACTTGGTTATCCGCGGTGTTTCTGGCTTCAGCAGTTCTTAAAGCAGTTTTGACAGCATCAATTCCCTCATATCCAAAGCAAGTAACTTCGACATCGGCACGGACTTTTGTTGGTTGTGGTGTAAGGCGTTTTCCAATATATGATTTTATTTCCTCGGCGACGATATCGCTAGGGAAGGTGACTTCTTGCCAAGTATCAGGGTTTCTATTTTAACGTCAGTATACACAGAATACTCCCAAAATAAACGAAAATTTCATACGTTATCGAAAGCTTGAAAGCATCAACAGCATGACCGTATTTCTTGTTCAATGGCCATGCAATCTTCTCGTATAAGTCCTCGATAGGGTGCTTTGTCTTCTCTGCGACGTGGCGCATAATCGAATGAACCATTTTGCCCTTGTTGTATCGTTCTTCACATTTTACAATATCTTCAGGTGACACTCTTCGTTTGGAAAGATCAATATATCCTGCAATCCGTTAGATCAGCCTTCCACTGCAACATAATATTGTGAATATTCTGCATACCCTTCTCCTTGTCGACTCTGAGAACAACAACGACCTCATTGCGGCCAACACGAATAAGCTTTTGAATACTTCTGATACGACGTCTGGATAACTCGGAGAGAAGAATCATGCCATCGATGTTATCATATTCGAGGAGCTTAACATAGGCACCCATCTCTGCGATCTGCGAAGCTGGAGATTAGCATCTCTCCTACACTTTAAAGTGCGCCTATGTGATTCCCTACCTGCTTAACATTCACCATGACGAAGCTATCGATCTCTGGGAACTTGTCTTCATAGAAGCGGCAATTGGTGAGAGACATGGCTGCGATTGTTGCGCGGCTGGGCGCGGGGTGAAAATTCTGTGATTTCTGTTTGGCTTCGTTGCCGAATTTGAGGTGTTCGTCAGGTTATCGAATTTGTGAAATTAAGATGCTGGTATTGTTGTTCTTTATAGAAATCAAAAATTGGTGATAGATTTCTTAAAGAGACATAGATTTCTCAAAGAGTCACAATCGGCGGTCGGGATTTAATGGCTTGATGGTTTGATGGTTTGATGGGGAGGGGCCTTGGTGGGATGGCCTCGCTAAATAAATAAAAGCAAGCTGGAGACTTTTGATTGGCGTAGGTAGTAACGTTTAACCTTCCTGAAGCTCTTGAAATTGTTCCCTGTCAATTAATTGTCTGAACTCCAATCCAAGGTGATTCCTCTTTCAGAACAACAATCATTGGCCATATTCGGTACTCAAATATGGAATTATCGGTCGATATGCGAGAGTGGAGTATCTGTGAATGAAGTAGCAGTCAACTCTGCTAATAGTTAACAATCTTTCAACACAAGATCATATCTTTCGAACCTATTTCCTCCCTTGTTGGAGGTTCTGTGAGATCCATGGACTCGACAATAGCTTCAGCCGTGGCTTTGGTTACCGGCATACCAACGAACCAAACAGATATTGTAGTGGCAGGATTATGGTTCGGATTATTTGGCAAGATGATCATGTTCTTCATCAGAGTGATTCCAGGAATTCTTTATTGGGTTATAACTTTCACGACAATCACAATGCCGACTTTCCTCTTTACGCTGTTTTCAACCAGCTTGACATTTACTATGAATGCTACCACTTTGTATGTGCCATTCAGTTTATCCGATTTCCAGTACTAACTACTTATTCTAGGATGTTGATCGTGGTGGCATTTATGTCAACCATGAGTTGGTTCGTAAGATACCGATTTCTCAATATGTACTCTCGATTACCTCCGGAACCTCAGCGAAAGGAGCCTCAGATAGACCTCTATCCAGATACACAAGAAGAAGGATCAAAGTCAGGGTTCTCCAATTACTTGGATGAGTTTCTTAGTGCCATCAAAATCTTTGGTTACTTGGAACGCCCTGTATTCCACGAACTCACACGTTCAATGCAAACAAGAAAGCTCATAGCTGGTGAAACCTTGAATCTTGAGGAGGAGAAGGGGTTTTGTCTGGTGGTTGATGGATTAGTGGAAATTTTTGTCAAATCGGCTCGGGAAGGACGCGAATCTGATACCGATCCCATGTCGTATGAACAAGAGGATTCGGATAGTGGATCTGGCCCTCACCGAGGTGGTGGACATCAAGGCTATCAGTTACTGACGGAGGTTAAGAACGGTGCACCTATGTCGTCTCTCTTTTCTATTCTTTCGCTATTTACCGAAGATGTCAAATTGAGACATTCTGACGACGATGATTTCGATGGAAGTGCTTCTGGTACCCCTTATGGTAATGCGGATCATCACGAATATGGCAATAGCCATGACGCTCCGCCATCACTACCCACAAGCCCAATATACGGGGCTCCTAGTCAAGATGGTCAAGGAGATGGTAGGGATCGACGTGCTTCAACGACAACTGCCAACGGAAGAATACCCCCGTTGTCATTGGACGCTGCAGCCGACATCTACCCGCGTCCACCTAGGCCTAAGAGGATGAACACAACCTCTGTACACCCTGATATTGTGGCCAGAGCTACGGTTGACACTACTATCGCTATAATTCCTGCTAGCGCTTTCCGGCGACTAACCAGAGTATATCCTAAGGCTACAGCGCACATTGTTCAGGTCATTTTAACGAGATTACAAAGAGTCACTCTTGCGACTGGTCATTCTTATCTTGGGTTGACTAGCGAGGTTTTGCGCACTGAAAAGCACATGAACAAGTACACGACTTACGAATTACCAAATTTCCTACGCGGGGATGCACTGAAGCGTTTAAAGGAGAAGTTCATCCGTGAAAAGGAGAGGATTGGCCCCGAGGAAGGTAGCAAAGGTATTGCTTTGCACAATGCTGGGGCTGGACGACGACGAGGATCCAGTCATAGCCTTAGAAAAGAAGCTACAATGCATGCATCATCAGTTAGAGGTTCTATGTCGACGTCCAAACAAACCTTCGAAGCACCTGGTGGAGAGTCCGGCATCAGTCCCAGCCCCGGGGATCTTCTTACTAATATTCAGATGTCACGTCATGGTGGGCGTAAACCTGCTTCAAGCGTGAAACAAAATTCTAGCCCTCAAGTGTGGCATCATGATGCTCAAAGTCCGCTTTCGCAGAGGACCTCGAATAATCCATTTCATGGTCCTATGAATGCACGAGTCCCTCTTCATCGCCAAGAGTCAATCGACGAAGATGGCATGTTTAGGAAATCCATATTGGAGTGTATCTTTAAAGCTATTGGTCTTACGAACACTAAAAATGCATTACGTATGTCAGATTCTGTTGAAGGCTCGCCTCGGTTGTTATCGTATGATCAGAAACGTCAAAAAGCAGTTTTTACTGGCAATTCTTTTACGAGCAATGCCTTCGGCCTTATCTACCCCTACGAAGGATCTGTGGACGACACTGAATCAGTGACATCTGGTGGAGTCAGTGCTGGTGGCTATCCTAGTACGCAGGGTCTCGCCCAAGAGCTCAAGGATGAAGTGGAGATTGTTTACTTCCCCAAAGGCTCGGTTCTTGTGGAACAAGGAGAGAGAAATCCTGGGTTGTATTACGTCATCGATGGTTTCCTAGATGTTAGTGTTCCTGTCGATGAAAATTCCGATTCCATGGTGCTAGGTCAACCTTTTCGACACTCTTCAACCGACAAGAATGCCAATGATCCAATGCCTTCACTATCTAGGACGAAAACTGTCTCATCGCGTACGTCAGGACCTACTTTTGGTGTCCCAGGACATGAGGGTAAAAAGCGAAGGACAGCAGGGCGAAAAAGTTTGGCACTTATAAAACCAGGCGGTATTGCAGGCTACATCGGTACTATATCTTCTTATCGCTCCTTCATTGATGTTGTTGCAAAGACAGATGTTTATGTAGGATTCTTACCACGAATATCGTTGGAAAGAATTGTTGAGAAGTATCCGGTCGTACTTCTGACTATGGCTAAACGTCTCACCAGTCTGTTGCCTAGGTTGATCCTGCACATAGACTTTGCTCTTGAATGGGTGCAGGTGAATGCCGGCCAAGTTATCTACCACCAAGGTGATGATAGTGACGCAATTTATATCGTCTTAAATGGCCGACTTCGACTTGTAGTCAACAATGACGAAGCTGGAATGAAAGTCGTTGGCGAGTATGGACAAGGTGAAAGTGTTGGAGAACTGGAAGTCATGACAGAATCAGTACGACCTGCTACACTTCATGCAATTCGGGACACCGAACTCGCCAAATTTCCCAAGACGCTATTTAATAGTCTTGCGCAAGAGCACCCAAATATTACGATCAAGATATCCAAGATTATTGCATCCCGTATGCGAGCCTTGGTAGAAGAACCAGTCTTTGTACAAACTAAAGAAAAAGTCACTGTTGCCACAAACGATAAGGTCTCTTCGACTGTCAACCTCCGTACCGTTGCTGTACTTCCTGTCACTGCTGGAGTACCTGTAGTCGAATTTGGCAGTCGTCTAATGAATGCTTTGACTCAAATCGGAGCGCCCAATGGCGTGACTTCTCTCAATCAAGCAGCAATTCTCAACCATCTTGGCAGACATGCTTTCAGTCGTATGGGAAAGCTCAAGCTCTCACAATACCTTGCCGATCTGGAGGAAAAGTACGGCTTGGTATTATATATTGCTGGTAAGTGATTTGTTCTGCTTGAGACATGAAAAATGATGAGTCCTTTTCTTGCTCTGAGGTATTTGAATGAAGATTCAAAGCAGTATTTCAAATTTCCTTGATTGCCAACCAATCCTCATTAGATTTCTCAAGTAACCACTTTGCGATCATTGCTAACACTATTTTCAGATACAAACGTCAACTCGCCTTGGACTCAGACCTGCATTAGTCAGGCCGATTGCATTCTCCTAGTAGGCATAGCAGACGGTTCGCCTGCGATTGGAGAGTACGAACGTTTCTTATTAGGTATGAAAACCACAGCAAGAAAAGAACTAGTATTATTGCACACAGATCGGTTCTCGTCGCCGGGTGTGACTCGTTCCTGGCTCAGAAATCGAGTCTGGATAAATGGCGGGCACCACCATGTTCAGATGGATTTCAGAACTAGTGCCGTCCCAGTACATTCTCAGACAAGAAAATTCGGAACTGCACTGAAACAGCGAGTCCAAGTAATTCAAGCAGAAATCCAAAAATTTACATCTCGCCGTGTACGACAATCACCACTCTACTCTGCAGAGACTCCATTCAAAGGTGACTTTCATCGGATTGCCAGGCGTCTTTGTGGCAAGTCTATCGGTCTCGTCCTCGGAGGAGGTGGCGCACGTGGTATATCTCAAGTCGGGATTATTAGAGCTATGGAAGAAGCTGGGATTCCAATCGACATTATAGGAGGAACCTCCATTGGATCGTTTATCGGCGCACTATATGCTCGCGACGCAGACGTAGTCCCTATGTATGGACGCGCGAAGAAATTTTCGGGTCGCATGGCAAGCATGTGGCGTTTCGCACTGGACTTGACATATCCATCGGCTTCCTATACTACTGGTCATGAATTCAATCGCGGTATCTTTAAGACTTTTGGAAATACTCAGATTGAAGATTTCTGGCTCGAGTTTTACTGCAACACTACAAACATTAGTAAAAGTCGATCTGAGATTCACACCAGTGGATATGCATGGCGGTACGTAAGAGCATCCATGTCTCTTGCTGGACTTCTCCCACCGCTATGCGATGAGGGAAGTATGTTGTTAGATGGTGGATATGTGGACAACCTGACGGTTTCTCACATGAAATCTTTGGGGGCTGATATCATTTTTGCTATCGATGTTGGAAGTCTCGATGATAATGTGCCCCAGAACTTTGGGGACTCGCTTTCTGGATTTTGGGCATTTGCAAATCGGTGGAACCCATTCTCATCTTATCCAAATCCTCCCACTTTGGCTGAAATACAAGCACGCTTGGCTTATGTGTCTAGTGTCGATGCTTTGGAACGGGCAAAGACAACTCCGGGATGTCTTTACATGAGACCTCCAATTGATGAATATGGTACTCTCGACTTTGGTAAATTTGATGAAATTTACCAAGTTGGGTACAAATTCGGACAAGAATATTTAGCAAAGATGAGAGATCAAGGTATTCTTCCTCTGGTGGATGAGACAGAGGAGAAGAAGGCACTGAGGAGAACGATGGCTCCGAGAAGAGCAAGTATATAGTGCGGGCTGCATTATAAGCCTGGGGTTGCAATGGTGTTTAGCAGGGCGTTTCTGGTGTCAGATATTGATGATGGTATACCCAACCAAGCATTTATTGGTATCGGCGATGATTATCATGAGACATGCATATGAAATGACAAGAAAATATTAGTGTTCAAAACATGCACAGCATCCCGCCAGGGACTATCAATACTCTCCTTGATCTCTAGAACTATTGACATTTCAATCGTGATTGTGCAAGCTTGTGATGAATATACTGGCCATTAGTTGTGACTTCACTGATGTGCGAATATGAAAAAAGAACAATTATTAATAACTTCCGGAGAAAATAGACCTTTGGCACATTATAATTATGCGGCAGTAACACAAGCTCACCGGGGGATTAATTCACATGGGATTACCCCACGTTGAATAAATGCCTTGATATTGATCAGGCATCAACAAACGTGGAAGGTTCCGGCAAAAAAAGTTGAAATGCATCAGAAAACATCTTGTGATACCCAACTCAATGAATTGTATTTGCTTACCAACACCGTAACGAAATCTCGCTATTCTGTAACTTTGGGGACTAGGAAGGCGACCAGCTTTTGAAATTGAGGAGGGCCATGTCCCTGACCTCTCGTGTTGTCAACCTGTTCTCCTCCGGATCAGCAGGTTCGCCCGCAGAAGATCGTACCAAATTCGGGATTGTTGATGATGGAGGGGGAGACGACGTCAATATTATAGTGGGAAAAGGACTACTCGGGTTGAAAACTATGGCACACAAAGAGGTCGAAGGGGAGGGACGACCGTCTTATTTACATGTGAGATTTGTGGTTCTTGGTCTACAGGCAAATTACTGATTGTTTGTAGGCCATGATTGCTGGGGGAATTGGTGGAACCACGGGCGATCTGCTTATGCACTCTTTGGATACGGTCAAAACTCGTCAACAAGGTGATCCGCATGTCCCGCCAAAGTATAACAATTTGTCGTCCTCATATTCTACAATTCTAAGGCAAGAAGGAATACGGCGAGGACTATATGGAGGTTGGGTTCCTGCTCTTCTAGGGTCTTTCCCTGGCACAATTATATTCTTTGGAACATATGAGTACAGTAAGAGGCATCTGATAGATAATGGCATCCCCCCATGGTTTGCCTATCTCTCAAGTGGTAAGTCCGAGATATCCAAGTATAATTCACATTCATTCTAATGCTTCCAGGTTTTGTCGCCGACTTTGCAGCCTCCTTCGTATACGTACCTTCCGAAGTCCTCAAAACTCGTCTACAACTCCAAGGTCGATACAATAATCCGTTTTTCAATTCTGGTTACAACTATAAAAACACAGCACATGCTGCCCGAACAATAGTTAAGCAAGAGGGGTTCTCGGCGCTCTTCTACGGTTACAGAGCAACAATTGTTCGAGATCTGCCATTTTCGGCGTTACAATTCGCATTCTACGAGCAAAACCAGACTTGGGCGAGAAGGTGGAAGGGAAGCCGAGATATTGGGTTGCCATTGGAACTTCTCACAGGAGCGGCAGCTGGTGGTCTGGCTGGAGTAATTACATGTCCTCTTGATGTCGTGAAAACAAGGATTCAAACCCAAGTCAATTCCGACCCGGAAACTACTGTTAAGCAGACCTCAAAAACTACGAAGAATTCCTCTTCTAAACCCACCCGCACGAAGCCAACATCTACAAAATCTACGAAGCATCAGGCTCGATCGATATCCACATCATCTCCCTCCACGCACACCCCTCGTCCCGGTAGCATAACTCTCGATACATCTTCCGTCCCAACTGGCCTCAAACTTATCTACAAGACGGAAGGAATACCAGGCTTATTTCGCGGAGTAGGACCTAGATTTGTATGGACGAGCACACAAAGTAGTTGTATGCTGGTTTTATACCAATATATCCTGAAGCGATTAGAAAGCTCCAACTTGCAACGGGATCAGGAATCGATTGTATAATGGTATGAATTGAGGGCGAAAATAAGAGGGTCATGAACGATAAGGGAAATGTAGGATTATGTACAGCAAAAATACGATGGTTGCATTGGGCGGCGTTTGGGAAGTCTTCAAGATTAGACAAATAGATGATCTTCACTTTTATGTATTGGTAACTCACATGGATGTACCCAGGTAAGTTTATAAGTCGGTGAGCAGTAGTGAGCACTGAGCAGTGAGCATGGGAGATTGTACCCAACAAACCGGTCGCTCCGGATGATTTTCCGGATGATTTTCCGAATTTTACCATCCATCCACTTACCTCGCTACCTCGTACTCGGCATTACCCTTTTGTTGGTAACTCGAGTTATCCATGTACATACTATGCAAGCATAATCAGGTACGACATATACCTTGCCTCTCATTGGTTGAATAATATAGTCCCAATATCAATCAAATCAAACCTTCTACTTTTTATATACGAGTACAGCCACTGGTAGTCTGGTATCTACTCGTATCCGAAAAGACGAAATAGAATCTAAATGAAGTGAAGTCTTTGAAGTTTAAACTTCAAAGACTTTGATTTTAAGCTGAGGAATTAATGTAATAGAAAATTCTACTGTATTGTACTGTACTTGTATTGTATCGGTCGGTAGGTAGGTACCCTAGGTATTTCTATAGGTATTTCTATTCCCTTTCCACTCAGAGCCTGTTCGACGTCCAGTTGACAGAGTTTATCATCTCATTTATGGAACCAAAAGATTTGCAAATACGTATCCACCCTTCTAGATCACTGTTCGATATCTAAATTAATAACAGAATATGATTCTATTCAGATATTAATATTATGAGCAGGCACATAAAGCACAGATTTTTTTCACTACCAAAAATTCACTTCACAAAGATTCACAAGATTCAGTTCAAGAGCTGGTTTGATTATAGAGAAACGTTCAATATAGCTAAACTGACTTTTGAACCCTAACTTTTGAATTAATAAACTAACTTGAACTTTCGAAGATTTTCATCAAAATGAAAGATTTGGAAAGATTTTCAACTTCACTTAATCATAATTTCATTAGTATTGATATTTTATTTTTGAAAGTTTGATAACCAAATAATTCTGATAATCAGCTTTCGAATAATGTAATTTTTATCAAATTCTAATATATATCTGTAATTCAATTGGAGATTGAAGATTAAGGATTTCTAAACCCTTCATTTTCGATGATTAAGCGAATAGCCTCACTTTTGAGGTTACACAAGGTATTTACCGGAAATTTTCATTCAAATTTCATTCAAAATCTGGATATCGAACACCTACTCTACCCCTTTGTGAGGTAGTGACTGAATTAGCGTATTTAGCGCAAATTTCATAGCAAATTCGTTATTTGCATACCTGCTTATGTATTACTAATCAGACCATATGTAACTGGACGTCGAACGGGCTCTCAGAGTACTGGTACGGTAGGAACCGTAGGATAGGGACCAAGTGGGGGGTGGATAGAAGGAAGGAAGGGGGGTGCTCCGCCACATGAAGTCACTAAGATAGGTAGACCGCGGATACGAAAAAGCGAAAAAGTGAAAAAGCTTACAAGGTAATGACTTCATTTGTGTTCTTTAAATTTACAGTATATGCATAAAAACAAAAGGCTTGGGAGGGAATTCGAAGCTGTGGCCACTGGCCTGTGGCAAAGTCGGATGGATGGATGGATGGATGGGTTGTGATAAGTGATACAGCTTAAGTAAGTTGTAAGTTGTAAGTTGTACGACATCAGTATGTAATGTACTACATACTAGTAATCAGTACAGTACAGTACAGTACAGTAATATTTTACAGTAATTGCAAATCTTTCAGTTATGATTTGTACTCGAGTTAAAGGAGGTTTAACAGGTGAATATCTTGTCGTATCGTGTCGTGTAGTGTCGAGCTAGAAACTTAGAAGGGGAGCTAGAACTAGAACCTCGTATATGATGGGGCGGGGCGATTCCACTAGAATATTAGGAAAGGGACCCTAGAAAATACAATATGAGATAATTGTCGGCGGTGTCTGCGGAAGGAAAGATCTTTTAGGGGCTTTTCCTTTCAATAGGCGGGCTTGGCTGAGAGGACGGAGAGGAAGGATCTTGGATTTTGGATGGCAAAGTTCGTGATTTTATCGAGATTTTTGTTCACTTGAGTCTTGAGTAGCTTAGCTTGGCTGAGCTGAGCTGAGCTGAGCTGAGCTGAGCTGTGTAGCCGGCCGGTTATGCAGAATACCTAGGTATAGTAGGGACTAATGAGTTGAGTAAGTATTGATTGTACAGACTCTAGTACGAGTACTGGTATGTGTGATTTGTATAAAGGTAGGTGGTTCTCTTCGTCGTTGGTTTGTTTTGTTTTGTTTTCTATCAAGTCATCATAAGTCAAAAGTCATCATGAAGATCTCAAATCGTATTTCTCTTATTGCCGGATTGGTAGGTGGAGTTTTGGGTGCGGTGGATGATAGCTGGATTAGTGAGCAGTGGGATGCTATAATTGTGGGAGCTGGTCCTGCTGGTATCGTTGGTATGTACATGTACTCCAGTTGTGTGTAAGTGTAAGGAAGAATGCACTTATTGATTGTTGTGTCACAGTTGCTTCGCGTCTTTCAGAAGCAGGTCTTAAGACTTTGTTACTTGAAGGTGGTGGACTTTCATATGGAATTACGGGTGGGGATTTGGATTCTAGGAGACCGGTGAGTAATGGATGGACTTTGGAGTTTGAAACTTGGTGATGGGTTGCTAATTTTTGAAATTGATAGGAATGGTTGAGTGGCACAAATCTCACGAGAGTTGATGTACCGGGACTTTACAAGTCGATCTTCGCTGATGGAGGAAACCTCACATGTGGAGCGGAAGTAAATGCTTATGGAGGATGTACCATTGGAGGAAGTTCGGCGATCAATGCTGGACTATTCTTTGAGCCTCCGGCTTCGGATTGGGATCTATACTTCCCTGCTGAGGTATGTAACAATCTACGAATATTGCCATTCCAATATCTAAGTACTAACCCCACATCTAGTGGAACTCTACCAACATGGATGGTGCAATCCAACGTCTATATGATACTCAACCATCGACTAATCTCACATCTCGAGACGGCATCCGCTATCTTCAAACAGGATATGATGCTGCGAGAAAGTGGTTGGTAGATGGATTGGGCTACAAGGACGTTGACATCAATGCTCAAGCCGATGATAAGACGAAAGTATTCGGTTATCCCATCTTTGATTATTCCAACGGGCAAAGAGGTGGTCCCGTCACTACCTATCTCCAATCTGCTCTGCAACGCAACAATTTCCGTCTCCAAAGCGGAGTCCGCGTAGTACGTGTTGAGAGAGATGGAGATACCGCCACCGGCGTCACAGCCATGATCAACGGTGTCGAAACCATCATTTCAGTCACGCCAACCGGAAGAGTAGTATTATCAGGAGGAGCAGTCCAAAGTCCCTCACTCCTCATGTACTCCGGAATCGGCGATGCAGAAAACCTCTCCAAACTATCTGCTGCCGGAAAATTATCCGCCAATCTCACCAGTGGCGAATGGATAAACTCCACAGCCATTGGAGCCGGTCTATTCGATAACCCAAACACATTCATCGAACTCCAAAGCGCTTCCCTTGAATCAAAAATTTATTCCTACGAATCACCTCCTACCAACGATTCAGCCCTCTACCTCGATTCCCGCAGCGGACCCTACACCTTCGCGTCCGAAACATCCGTCTTCTGGACCACCATCACCCACGACGACGGAAGTATCACCGGAGTCCAAGGAACCATCGATTCATCCGGCTACTCGGATTTCAACAACGACAACACCATCACGCTCAACATATACGGAACATCGGGACTCCTCTCCACCGGCTCCGTCATCCTCGACTCCAACTTCATCCCCGGCCCCTCCGACAACATCTACTACTCGAATCCACGCGACGCCCTCGACATCTCAACCTTCATCTACGACATCTTCCGCGGTCTGCCTTCCGCAGGCCTCACACCCATGAACATTGCGCAAAATTCCACACGGGGCGAAATCGAAACGTATATCACGACGGCCTCGGCTTATGCGCGTGGAACGGTTAATCATTGGAGTAGCAGTTGTCGATTTGGAGCTTGTGTTGATAGTAATACGACGGTTATGGGGATGGGGAATGTTCATGTGGTGGATGCGAGTATTTTGGCGCCGGTTACGGTTAATCCGCAGTTTGCGGTTATGGCGGCGGCGGAGAGGGCTAGTGAGTTGATTCTTGGGGTGGCGGGGGTCGAGTGTAATTTTTGTGGGGAGAAGGATGTGAAGGATGTAAGTGTTGGTGCTGGTGCGGGGTATGGCGCTTATGGTGCTTATGGCGCGTATGCGAGTTATGGGAGTTATAAAGAGTGATGAGGAGGAGAGAGAAGAGGAGAGGAAGCATAACATTGTAGGATGTCAAGGGGTTGAGGGGGTCAAGTTTAGGGGGAAAGTATGAGGTATGAACGATGCATATATGGGATGGCGTTTGGATTTGCATTTTAATGATGGTTAGATTTAAGGGGCATACCGGTAGGTATTAGAAGGTTTATCTCATGTGAGGATATTGAATGTTGGTTGGCCGCATTACATTCATTCATTATAATGTTTTAGTTAGAAGTTCAAAAGTTTATATTCTCAAGGGGGTATTCATGTACTGAGTATGTATGAGTATATTCTATATGAGAGAATCTATTTATTTATTTATCAATCTTAAAAGTAAGATCATCTAATTACATATACATCTACTGTACATTTACATTTACATTTACATTTACATTCACACTCAAATTTCAATTTCCATTCTCCAATTTACAATTTACAATTTCTATCTTCTATCTTCTATTTTCGACTATCCAAACCCCAATGATCATCTCAATCATCTCAATCCATTCAATCCATTCAGAGCATTCAGAGCATTCCATTACAAAGCAACACCACCCCTCCTCTGATGCACCAATCTCCCCTTAACCCAAACCTTCAACGTATTCCTATCATCGCCGTTAAAAACCCACTTTGCAATTTTCTCTTCCCAAGTTTCCCAGCCGAATATATCTACTGGTCCTGTTTCCTCCGCACCTACAACATCCTCAGCACCCACTTCCTCTTTAATATTATCCTCCGTAATATTATCCTCCCACCCCCCATCCCCATCATCATTTTTCCTCATCAGCGGTTTCCCCAGTCCAACTAATTGCGCATCCCACTGCATCCCCACCTCAAATCCACCAATCACCTCCTGCATCCCCACTACCTCCGCTCCTCCCCTCGTCGCCAAATATAACACTTCCTCTACACTCAACGCATCCCTCTCCTCACCCTTCCTTCCCCCACTCCCACCCCCACTCCCCTCTCCATCCACACCCCCCACCCCCGCAGCCACACACCTACTAACACAACTAGCCTCCCTCGCCGCCACCAACACACTCGCACTAAACCCCCCACTAACATCCGTACCCAACCCCACCTTAACCCCCCCATCCAACCAGCCCCTCACCCCCGCCATCCCACTCCTCAACGCACTATTCGAAACCGGACAATGCGCAATCCCACTCCCCCTCTCCCTAATAAGCCTAACCTCTCCCTCCGAAACATGCACCGCGTGCGCCAGTATCGTGCGTGGCGTTAAACATCCATAGGCATCATAAACCCCCGCGTACCCCGTGTCCGCACACTCGGGAAATAACTCCCGTACCCAGGAGACTTCGGCTCGGTTCTCCGATATGTGCGTTTGGATGGGGAGGTTTTTTTCGTGGGAAAGCTTTCCTAGTGATAGCATGAGTTCGCGCGTACAGCTGGGTGCGAAGCGCGGGGTTAGGATTGCGGTTATGAGAGCTCGATCGGGATCGATTTTCTCGCAGTGCGATATACAATCCATGGTTCGCTGGAGACTCTGCTGAGCATTTTCATCGCGATAATAGGGGGGGTTGGCGCCAGAAGAAGAATCCATGCAGCATCTTCCGATGAGAGCGCGTTGACCGTGGTGTAAACAGAGATCAGCGAGCAGATTGGTAGCGGCTACGTGGAGCGTGGCGTAGTAGGCGGCGGTGGTGGTGCCGTGGGAGAGAGTGCGTTGGATGATGCGGCTGTAGATGGTGTTGGCTTTGGGGAGGGAGGAGAGAGAGGATTCGAGTGGGAAGGTGTAGGTGTTGAGCCAGTTTAGGAGGGTGGAACTGCCGAAGAGTCCGCTGTTGGGGTATTGGGGCGCGTGGATGTGGGTATCTGGGGGGTTGTTAGTTGGGTTTGTAGGTGTGGGTGTGGGGTGAGTGATATGTATGTATGTCATGCTTTTTGCTGTACATGTACATATACATCATGTGTATGTATGATATCCCCAGAAATACAAAAGAAAAAGAAAAACCTACCAATAAACCCCGGGAAATAAAACTTCTCCCCAGAATATGCATGAATCTCACACTCCACATCCTCCCTATCCCAGCCCAATTCCTTCATATCCTCCTGCATCCCCTCTCTTCCCTCTCTCCCCTCAAGATCAGAACTCGTAATCCTAACAATAACACCATATTCATCCACATACACGTATGTATTATGCAAAATCTCCAATTCCGTCAGATTCTTGCTGTGGATGAAAGTTCCTGTGAATACTTGTCGTCGACTTCGAGGAGTATTGGTGGTTTTCTCATTTGATTTGCTCATGTTGGGGTTGGGGCTGGGGGTGGAAGTAGATGTAGATGCCGTCACTTCTGTCCTCTATTCTCTGTTCGGTTCTCGCTTTGAAATTTCTCTTCTGCTCTTGTGTTCTAGAAAGAAACCTTGTCTTGTCGGATAGATGTATGAAATATCTGTCTATTATGTGTTGTTTGTTTGCATTGATCAAAAACCCCGATCAAAAACTCCAAAACAAAATCAAATGAATAGATAAATAAATGTAGATAACAAACAACTATCTAAATTCAAAGAACTACGATTCTTTATGTAAAAGACGTTGTTAACTTGTTAGACAGATATGTTTGCTTCTCAATACAAAGTTTGTGGATCAGATTATAGATATTCGGCCGCTTCCGATCGACCTTCGGGAGCCGGCTTTAAGCTCGGGTTTTCTCAGTTTTTCCGACCGCCTGGTTTAAGGGATCTCGGGATTCTCTGTATCTTGTGGGTGAATTTGGAGTGAATTGGAAGTGAATTTGGGGGCGCATAGGTTTCTGAGGCTTTGTATATATAGGCTGTGATGTGATGGATGTGATTTATTTTTGTGGTTTATGAAGACATATCAAGCTGAAATAGTATAAGAATTCTATTCATCCATCTTGTTCAATATAATCAATCCTTTTGGAGCGAAGAGAGAATCTCAATTTTCTAATTTTGTACAAGAAATTTGAATATAGCATGTCATGTGACCTAAATTTGCAACCTCATCTCTTGACCCATCCAACCAACTCACTTCCACTCCGACTTATCTCATACCCAATCTTCCATTCTCCCCTCTTCCCCAGAGCAACTATGAATATGAAGGCCTCTATCCGCTCTGTTCTCCGCCCCTCATTTACTCCCTTCACAACTCACACACTCCTCTCACACCACCGCAATCCTTTTTCGAAATCTTTACCTTCAAGATTTGTACAAATACGCGCCTTCCAACTTCCCAAACTCACAACTCTCCCAGACGAAAATTCCGTCTCGGATAAGAAAACCCTTTCAGAATCCGAACCCTCTTCTCCCATAGACAGTACTCCCGGTGCTGTCAAATTAGTAACACCCTTGTCGAAAGAGAACCTCCTTCCAGAAGAGAAGGTCGCTTCAAATTTATACTTTCGGAAGACTCATATTGGAAAAAATACCGTTTTAAAAGAGACTGTCGCTTCAGATTTATACTATGTGAAGACTTGTCTTAGAAAGGAATCCTCTTCTGTCCAAGTCTACGATTTCAGATTACAGCAATTAATTAAACCCCTGCTGATGGAACATGGCGGCAATTGGCTTTTGACGGCGAATGGGTTGGGGTTGGAGAGGATTTTTAAGTTTAAGGGGTTTGACAATACTTGGGTTAGTTTTTTTTTGTATTCCTTTGGCTTGAATCCCTCTATCTGGAGATATGAGTTTGGGGATATGTTGAGGGGGTCTTTGAGAAGGCTCTAGTATTGAGTGAAGAGGGGGTTAAGGATGATAAGTATCATCTGCTCGATCTCTGAGTCCCTTTCCTCAGGAAAAACTCTGACATACGCAACTCTTCCACATATCTACCTCCAATCCCTAGAGAGAGTAAATATCAGAACAGCAACACTGATCTAACTAACATAAAACTCCACAGCGCTTCATGAAAAAAGTCGCAGCAAAGAGCAAAATTGAAAGACATCACCCAGAATGGTGCAACGTAAGCCTCCATCCAATTTCAATCTTCCGCCTTCTCCCCCTTCTTCTCCTTATCCACCCATCTAACATCCTCCCCCGCCTCCCACAGATCTACAACATCCTATTTATCCGCTGGACCACGCATGACCCTCCCGGCCTAACCGATACCGATATCCTCATGGCCAAATACTGCGATCTCCTCGCCCCCTCTCACCATGAAAGAAGTGTTCCCCCCCAAGATCAATTCCCTCTCTTCAAAGTATTTGACGAAATGATTCAGAGCACGAAATATCCCCCTTCTGTCCCTTCTGCCTCTTCTGCCTCTCATACCCATACCCATACCTCTTCTGTGAATAATGAGAATATTCCACTCATAATAAATAATTTTCGGACTTTGAACAAGTACGTATTATATAGTAGTTTCTTTATTTTATTATTTCTTACTTTTCACTTTTGATGTTACATTTGGTTATATCTGAATATGTTTCCTAGTTTATGTACTCGTATACATGTTAATTCTATTTCCTAGCTCCTAGCTCCTAGCTCCAGTCCAAACTGCCGAAGTCATCATCTTTACTACAAATCCCCCGTCCATCCCATCCTTTCTTTTCTCAGTAAATAAATACTAATTTACCCGTCTCAAGAATGCCAGAACCACCTATGTTGAATAAGTACAGTAAAGAAAAGCTGAGAAGACAGTCGAATAGGGAAATGAAAGCTGGGAAGAAACCTGAAATGGTAATGGAATCTTCCGTATTACTAAAGTGGAAAGAAGAGAATGGAATGAGGACGAGGACGAGGGAGGAAAAAGAGAAAAGAGAGGAGAACAAGCCTGAGAACGAGAATGAGAATGAGAATGAGAATGAAGATATTTGATCTCTAAATCACTTTTGCAAGTAATCTATTACTATGAACACAGTATTCATACATTTGAACATACAAAAAAGCAAGCAATAGCTTGCTCCAAACGAAGTCAATATAAGCACTTCATTCCACCAGTCCAAAACTAGCTTTCGCAATCTTTCCCATGACAACTAAAGACCTCGAGAGCAAAGAAAGAAAAAGCTATTTATTCACCATTAAGATTTCTTTTCTCTCAGAAGATACTTCCATCATATCATAGATTCTCCTAATACCGTATCCTCTTTTTATATCCTTCCTTCCATCTTCTGGCTGCAACAACAAAATGCACGTCGAAGAGGGAAGATGGGAAGAGGGAAGAGAGATGAACGGTGAGATGTTTGTTTCGAGCTGCATGGTATAATTAATTGTCTTTTGAAGTTTTATTGGGTGCTGCTACTCGTATTGATGCTGCTTCATTTGCTTTTGTGGTTCCTATCATATTGGTATCAGTATCAGTATCAATATAAATATAAATCCCAACTCTCACAAATAGTAAAATACAACCCCCCCTTCCCCAAGAAAACATACCCAGATCCCTCAAAACTCTCTCCATCTCGTCCCCATTTCTCTAAACGGTTTCCTCTTTTCCTCTTTTCCTCTCCTCCATAACAGAACAGAACAGATACTTCTCCTCGCCATTCCAAACCCTAGTTCTTCTCCCTCTCCTTCAATAATCGCCGGTGCCATGATATGATTTTGAAATTTTTAGTCTGGCTTTTCAGTTCTTTATACTCTTGATAGATAGGGTTATCGATGCGGGTATTTGTTATTCCTTAATGCAAGATCCTTTTTAACTTTAACTTCAATCTCTATCTCACCCTCAACCTCTATCCCTATCCCTATCCCTAAATAAACCCCCCTCGCTTATTATCACTACCATTACCGCAACAATGTGTAAAGAGCAATATTCAGTCCCAACCATCACTATCTCTTCTTCTTTTTCTCCTCCTCCTCATCCTTCTTATCCCTACTCCTCTCTCCTCTTATCCTTCCCCCCAAAATATAAGATAAACAAATAACCTTAACAAAATCCCATTCATTCGATAATTCAATCATCTTCCATCCATACTCGTACACTCGAGTAGTTAATCTTCTACACTGCATGTACTCATACTCATACTCAAACTCTACTCAAACTCTACTCTTCTCATACAATTCCACACTACATACATACAAAACACTTTACATAATACTCTCAAAGAACTACAGTCTACTTGTAGTTCCAGTTTTATTCCCCAACAACATATTATACTCGCATATACACCTAGCATACACAATAAAGTAAAACCATAAGGGTTATACCGAGATAATTACTATATAAATCATATAAACCCTGACACAAACTTCTTAACTTCCTTGATAAATAAATATGAATCCTGTACACAAATCTTCGAATCCGAATTCGAATGCTCACTCACGCACGCACGCAATCTCCTACTATTACTATTACTCTCCTACTCTCCTGTAGTCATAAGTAAGTTCATTTTGAATCAAATATCCATCCTTTCATTCATCTTGACTCAAGCCTTCATATCCATATCCATATCCATATTCCCCCCTCATGTTCACACTAATCTTACATACTCATTCGTACAAACTCATCCATACCCGGGCAGATTTTTCCATCCCCAATATTTCAGACAGTATTTCTATGTATATATGAGTGGGTTACTAGCCAAGCTAAACTATACTAATGGCATACATGCTAGATAGGAGGAAAACTTTACCTAATTAGTCTCTATGCTATGGATATCCTGCAAGTGATACATATACTGCATATATACAGCCCTACCAAACTCGCAAATCTGAAATCTCTAATGTTCGTTCGAATTGGGATACTCGGTCTCTATATCTATCTCTTAAAATCTTGCATCACATCAATCACCCCTCTAGTAATCTATATCTTAACCATATCATCTTGGACTCCCAAGAAAATCTCGCACCACCTCATGGTAGGAAAGCCATAACTCACGTACCGCCCCCACTAAACCACCTCGACCTTCGGACCTCTAATTGGAATACCAGTCACCGATCTCCAACCCTCAAATTCTTGCACCACCTTCCTTGTTGTCTGCATTTTAACCATGCTAATCGCCACAAGAAAGTCATCCATCACCGCCGGTTCCTTCGTCCCGTTCTTTCTACGTCTCTCCATCGCTGCATCAAATCCCCTCTCGCATATACTGACCATTTCCGCGCCAGAATATCCTTCTGTGAGAAGAGCCAGCTCGGCTATATCTACATCTTTGTCCATTGTGAATTCGGTCTGTCGATGACGTAGGATCGCTTCGCGACCAGCGAGATCTGGTAATCCGATGTATATGAGTTCGTCGAATCGACCTGGACGAAGAAGTGCCAAGTCGAGATCTTGTGGTTTGTTGGTTGCTGCGAGTACAGTAACGCCCCTTAGACTCTCAAATCCATCCATTTCGTTGAGTAGAGTGGTAACAACATTAATCCCATTATTCGAACTTCTACCATCTCTTGTCCCACCAATCGATTCGAATTCATCAAAGAAGATGATACTTGGAGCTGCGGCGCGTGCACGGGCAAATATATTTCGAACAGCTCGTTCGGAGTCACCGACGTATTTGGAGAGGAGTTCGGCGCCTTTGACAGCAAAGAAGTTGAGGTCCATTTCGGTGGCAATGGCTTGGGCGATGAGTGTTTTAGCACATCCAGGGGGCCCGTAGAGAAGGATACCTTTGGTTGGGGAACGGCCGAACTCTTGCATGCTTTCTTGGTCCTGAGATATTGTTAGTACTTTGAATTAAGAGCGTAAAACCTCAAGGTAGGAAAGAACTTACGCGTAAAGGTGTCTCGATGGCGAGCTGTATGGATTCTTTGACATTATCTTGTCCTCCGATGTCACTCCACAAAACCCGGGGTGGTCGCAAAGTAATATCATGCATTGCACTTGGCCTTATCTCCAGGAGTGCATGCTCGATATCCTCCTTAATGACAAACTTTTGCTCAGTCGAGTTCCCTTTGACATCCTTCCTCTTTTGTGCAAGCATGGCTGCTCTATCTACTAAACGGGCGAGATCTTCCGGGGTATATGCATGTGTTCGTTCTCCAACACCATTGAGAATCTCATCACGGGTCTCAGGGCGCATTTGCGGCTCCATATACTTGAGGATAGCTTTCCTGGCAGCTGTATCTGGGATCGGTAGAGCAATAGCTGTGGTAAACATACCTCGCTTTAGTAATGAAGCCGGTATTTTAAGAATATCAGATGTCGCCGCTGCCACCAGAACTCGTGGTAAAGAATTTGGAGGGTGATCTTCAAGAAGATCTTCCAATCCCTCACAAATAGCTTTTGTAATTTCTCGCAATGGTTCATCACCCTTTACAACCACAGATTCAAGATCATCTATGACTATAATACTTGGCTGGTTGATCTTTGAATCTTTGAAAATCTTTGGAACTTCCGAAGGTTTGGTTCTAATATCGATTTTGCGAACTTTTCCCCATTTTGTATCGGCAATCTTCTTCAGTACGAACGTCTTGCCCGTTCCGCTTCCACCATGTAGAAGAACTGCAGGTGATCTACAAGCTTTGAAGTCAAATTCACGATTGAAATCGTTCAGGAAATCGTTCAATTTTTCAAGAGCCTGATCGATGCCGGCAATATCAACGACGCGAAGAGGCTTATGCTCAACATTACTTGCAGTCGATACTTTGGCTCTACCGAGTTCTGCAATCGTTGCAATATTCGGAGATGATACTTCATCATGATAACTAGCAACACCAGATTTCGAGCCATCGATAGAAAGAACTGTAAAGGTTCGCTTTTCTCTTGTGAGCAACACATCTCTGAATGTCATGCCAGGGTAAATCACTTCAGCGCGAGCTGCAATATCGTCAGCTATGCACTAAGCCCATAATAAAGACATGCTATCAATTATCCTCAAACTCTTGAGAATAGAAAATTACAGTAAGGAATCAACAGAAAAAGTACCTACCCAAAAGATCTTTCAAAACAAACCTCCAACAAATCTTGGCTTCTCCCTTCAACTCCGGCAAACCCCCTTCGGTCATGCCAACATCCTCGACCAGAATCTCCTTTGCAACGTCCAACTCTCCTCCTCCAGCAACCAACATCTCGTCACTCAATTTGAAGCCGCATGCCTCTTGAAATGCCTTGCTGACTTGCACGACATTTCGACTTAAATTCCTCTCAGAGGTCGGCCAAACAATCGCTTCTCTTCTAGTCTCTTCCCCTTCAGATTTCTTCCACAAAAAGCAAGTCTGTCCAGGTTGAACTTGAAGATCTAGTAGAACAGTTGTGCAGACGAGTACACGCGCTACGCCTCTAAAATCGGGTCTTTCTTGCGATTGTGCCGGATAGGGCCTAATTTTCAGCTCCAGAACCCTTCCTTGATTATCTGATGACATATCTCTCTCGATTAAATACTATCGAGAGGAAAAGTATATCAATGGAAGGAGGGAACACCGAGAATCAGAATTATGATGAGAAAAGAATCATCAGCGAAGAAACTAGATAAAATTATTTCATCAGCCTTGTCTAACAAGGAATAACCATGCCCTGGGTATGTCTCACCGCTTTAATTCTGCCACCAGGGCCACCAACCAGGCTATTATGCCTTATATCGAAATTATTATAATATTAATCAATATCCCAATTAAAATGTAACAATCAAATAGTCTCTTAAGCTTATATGTCTTATCCCACTCGTTAGTGCACCAATCCAGGTTTAACAATTAGATACTCTAATCTGAAAGAAATAAAAATCTTTGGTGTGCGGCTGGCTTATCTCGTACAGAGCAAGTAATGTTTGGATGTCAAGGCGGTGAGACGAAATACCTCCGTAGGGCGGCAAGGTCCAATTAATTTTCCCCATCCCCTTCAGCCTTGGCCCCTCCTACAAACCCATACCCAAACCCACACACCTCCCAATGCCACCCACGCGATCCCTCCCCCCCTCATTTCTCCTCCCATCATGGACCACCCGGCAACTTTCACTCCTCTCCCAACGCCGCCACATATACCAAAAAACGCGGATCCGCAACCGAGACGGCGAGCCCCCCAAACCACGCGGTGAATCACTCTTTGGATCGCGACGCATAGACATCACACCCCCCATCACACCCCCCACCTCACTATTCGAAGAGCTGTTCCCCGAAGAACGACTTCCCCCCTCCAAACCTCGCTCTGCACGCCTTAAACCTCGTCCCCCATTGAGATTTCCCAAACTGCCAACGTTTGACTGGATGTCCAATATTGAGATCTTCGACGAGGAAGAAGTGCAGCGACGGGCGGCGGAGAAGGAGAGGAAGGATTGGAATATTGTGGGGAAGGAGAGGGGGTGGGAAGCAGAAGATGCGCAGCAGAGACGGGAGGCTAGTGTGTTGATTTTAAATTGTGCGAGTAAGACGTTGGAGGAGAGTGATTTCTATAGGTTGAGTCCGAGGGGTGAACATATCGAAGGATGGACTAGTGGGATTATTAAGAGTATGCTACCCTCTATCTCCCACCCAAAAAGAAAGAGAGACATACAAAAAAAACACAGCTAACCCCCCATCCCCAGTAATCCCCGGCCGAGACCCCCAAACCCTTCAATCCCTCGGCCACTACTTCATACTCTTCAGTTCGCGCGCCGCAGCCCTCGCCTACTTCCACCGAACCATCGAACTACACACACTCTCGCGATCCCACGCCCCAAACATCATCCCCATGTCCGCCGCGCGAACCTCCCACCGCGCCCCCCTCCCACACTCCACCAAGGAACTCCAATCTCTGCTCCACAACTTCTCTCTCGTTCCCCCTTACACACGACTCTCCCTCCGACTACTCCAAAAGCCCTACCGCCCCGCCATATACATGCTGCTAACCACCGGCTCCCCCACCTCCCTCACACTCTCGCGCTCCCAATCGCACGCGCAAGACACCGTCCTCTTCACACTCAACATCCCCTCCATCGGCCTCAGTTCCTGGGGCCTGCGCGAGATTCTCGACGCTGACGGAAAACGGCGCAACTTGCTCTGGCGCTTCGCCCGCGAAGGAGCCATCGTGCGTATTGGAGAAAAAGCCGACATGAAACCCGGGCAACAACTGGGATATCATGGCGAAAATGGCATTGGAAAGAAGAAGGTATACAACATGAGTGGACGATACATATTATCATTCATGGACCGAGCCGAGGCGAGACGATTCGTGAGGGAGTGGCATAAGCGACCCTGTCCATTACAGAGGATATATAAGGATGGGGATGAACCGCCTCCTATTGCTAATGCGGAGATTGTATGGTAGGGTAGATGGAAATTTAGAAGAAATTACTTTTGTATCCTGTCCTGTATGAAAAAGAGAGAGATGGTGCAATTCAATCATGGTACTGTATAAGAGGAACACTTCTCTGAGAGAACATCCTTTGGTGGAATGGTAGGATGGTGGAATGGTAGGATGGTAGAATGTAACAAACAAACCGTATATATTTCAAACTCTACTAGAATAGATACTTAGATAGATACCTAGACAGATAGATATATGACTTACAACGTAAGGATACAGCCTGAACACTATCCAGGTCCCAGGACACTCTATGCATACACATACTATACTGTAGCATATTCTCATCCTCATCCTCATCCCCATCATCTTCATCATCTCCTTTCCTTTCCTTCTCTCATTTCACTAACATATCATAAACATAACATGAATTACTCACTATGTATGTATGAACTTCTTAAACAAAACGAGGGGGACGAGGAATAAGGTAGCAGAATCAGAAGAAGAAAAAAGAAAACACGCCAATCAATTTAATACCATATAAAATACGCATTTCACCCAACTCCAGCTACCATAAACTGCTCTCCTAAACAAATAAACAAGCATGGTAGACGTAAAGCACCACCACCATTGTCTTGTCTTGCCTTGTCTTGCCTTGCCTTGCCTTGCCTTTTCTTGCACCATGCGTCGTCCAGTTCAGTCCATGCACATATCAATCCTCTCATTTCCTCTCCTCTCTATTCATCATAAAAGTGTTTCCTGCCTCTGTTCTCCTGAATCCATCCTTCTCTAGCACATCACATTCCATCGTCTATCCCTTCTAGCACCCACCCACGCATTTCAACTCCAGCCCCTCTAACAACACTTGCTCCCGCTACCACTAGACTGGCCACCAACATCTACACCTTGCTGCGCCGCCTGATCTATTTTACTCGTATCCACGATTCTCTTCTTGATATCCGCTGCCAAACTGTAGAATGCTTTCTCCACATTAATGTTGCTCTTGGCAGAGACCTCAAGGAAAGGAATGCCAAGCTCATCAGCTAATTGTTGGCCGCGTTCGGTCGATACAACACGTTTGTCTTCCCAATCGCACTTGTTGCCGATGAGGATCTTGTTTACGCCTTCGGTGGCATGTTGTTCAACGTTGCTAAACCAGGTGCGGATATCTAGACGTGGACTGTTAGTGAGATTCCTGTGAAGACTTGCACTCCCATCTGCTATTTCGTTTCATCCCCCCTTTACGACAGCAGCACAGCCTCCATCCCCTTTGCCTCCTCCAATCTTCATATCTCACCCCATGCCATCGTCTGCCCTCCTAAGCCCCATTCCGAAACCCCAACGAGCCACAAACAAAAAAGCAAGACCTACTAGTAAAAGACCTCTCATCCGTAACATCATAAACGAGCAAAATTCCCATAGCCCCCCTATAATACGCCGTGGTAATCGTCCTAAACCTTTCCTGACCCGCCGTATCCCAAATCTGCAACTTCACCCTCTTGCCATCCAGCTCAATTGTACGAATCTTGAAATCAATTCCAATAGTAGTGATGAACGAAGGCGTGAAACTATCCTCGCTGAAACGCAAGAGACAGCATGATTTTCCCACACCAGAGTCGCCTATCAACAGGAGTTTAATCTGTTTGCAGAGACCACGACGTTAGTATATTGTATGTATTCGAGGTTGGAAGTGGGAGAATAGAATAGGGGAAGTGGAGAGGCAGAGATAGATAGATGGATAGATTAGATCACAGATGGTAAACAACACCGACAAACCAACAAACAAACGTACCAAAAAATCGTAATTCCTCGTCCCGGCCATCTTGTATCAGTCGCACTCGAGTATTGGGCTCAAGTACAAGTCTGTGGTATATTTGGATAGCCTTGTTGGTGCGGCGTTGTCAAATCCCACAAGATCTGATCACTTTGTCCGTGTCCTTAGTTCTTAAATTCCGGCTCCGTAAATCTAGCACCTCATGAAAGTTGTCTACCGTAATAAGATCGCTGGAAAGTGTGTGTGGGGTGCAGGGTGCCTGTGGGTCGTAAGTACTAGGTAGGTACTTTGTTTATCGTCTTGTAAGGGTAGGGTGTTGTTGTTGGTTGGTTTGGTTGATATCGAGGAGGGAGGGAGGAAGGGAGGGACAGGGAAGGAGGATGAAGTTCACAAGTAATGGTGATACGAGATATCGAGATATCGATCTTCGGGAAGCTCGTTTGGAGGATCAAAATTCACTTAAGACGGCACTGCTTTCCTTCTGCCAATGTCGTGAATGCTTTTCTTCGTGTATTTGTATGCAGAGGTTATGATTCATTACAAACAGGATATAATTAATGTAATAAAGCAATCGTGAGGTTCTTTCCTGATAAACTACTAGGTACTGACTGTATCAGGGCGGGATTTAGAAGTTCCGGTCAAGATTGTAAATTCAACAGATTTGGCTAGGCAAGTACGGTATTATCAGTACTCTATGTCTATATCGTTAAACGAGCATGCTGCGCCTACTAAATTTGGCGGTAAGATGGCGTCTATTGGCCAATGTACATGTTCAAGATCTTGTCAGGTACAAGGGGGGATTTTTTGAAAATGTATCAAAGTAAAATACTGGTGTTATATCTTCAGCATTGCCCAATCTCTCTGGTATTCATCAACACTTATTGTATTCCAAGTTTACTTACTACATTGAAAGCAACCTCATTCATATCAACAGTGTTGTATCTGGAAGCGTTTCCAATATACGAATAAGTAACTTTACTGTGCACCCACCTTCACTCGAGTATCAGAGCCTGTAAGGACTTATTACCTAGCATTATAATTTGGAATTCCTCAACCTTGCGACCATAATTTCATTATTTCTTTATCTCATCCCTTCGTCTAATATCAATATCAATATCAATATCACTCGCTATGCATATGTCCTTTCGGTCCTGTACTGTACACCCCCAAGTCCGTCCGCTCGTTACCTTCCCTTCCCTTCTCTCGAGTCCTAGTCCTATCTCAAGTATTTCCCATAGCTCCACCTAATCCTCTCCAAAACTTTAAGCTGCACCTGAATGCCACTATTGATATTACAAAGATCTCCCACATCCTCCAAAAACTCCCTCTCCACATCCCCAGGAAACAAGTTATGAGCTCTCTTCCTCATTACATGGACTTCGCACAGAAGTAACCCGTGATCTTTATATGATAGTAGGTTATTTTGCGTAGGCGTAGCAATCGTTAGGATTCGATCGATATTCCTCAGAACTCTTGCAGTTCTCCCAGCCCTTTCACCTCTTTGAAGACCCTTGCGTGAGCCGAGCAAAGTTCCGAAATACCTGAAAGCAGCAAAACAGACCATGACACCAGGCGTGAGACCCACAAAGCCAAAGACAAGCTCTTGACTCTTGAGCAGCGCATCAATGCCACTAAGCGCAACCTCTACGTCGACTTTGGTTTTCTGCACCTGAATCAAAACCGTTCTAATCAGATCTCCTCTGACTGTTCCTACAAATGGACGCTGCATATCCTTTTCATAAGCGCGAAGAACAGGGGTGAGATCACCTGCCTTGACTTTAGCTTTGATTTCGGAGATTTGAGAATCAGTTAAAGCTCCAACTCCATAATTTGCGGCTTCGGGGTTATCGCGAGCGAAATCCACCACCATTCGTTCCAAGCTTTCCATATCACCTTTGAGACTCTCTTTGCTCATAATGGCTACTTCACTATCTTTGTCATGACGAATGGTCCCAATGACTTTCTTTGTGGGTTCGACTACCCAGTTCATCCAAAAGTCTTGGATAGTAGACCCAAGTTCTCTGATCCATGTCACTATCTCCGCCTTTCTGTTTACCAAGATCCGCAGTATGGTGGAAGAAGAGAGTAACAACATGCTCGCCGGTAGCCAATATCGGACAAGTTTTGAAGGTCGTCCATATTCCGAGACAAGTTTCCGTGAACTCGTGATATGCCTTGGAACATGCTTAGAGAGAATGTATTGTAGCCTCCGGGATACTTTGCTCGTCCTCGTTGCCTGTGTAACATCCGCACTCGAAATCTCCGGATCATCCTCCACACTGGCAAACACAGTATCCTCGAAATCCGAAACTCCCTGTTCGAGCGCCGTAACATTTCGAAGCACGTTATCCATCAGCGCCACACTCCTCTCCACCACGTCTTTCCATTCAGAGTTTTCTGACTCTTCGACCTTTAAGCCCGCACCCTCTTCATCGATATCAAAACTTAATGCTTCGTCCATCAAAACCCCCAATCCACTAGCCCCCATCTCCCTAAACCTCTTTAACCTCGCCTGATTCATCTTGGCCTTTGCTCTCCCCACTGCAACTGGACTCATCACTCTTTTTTGCACCTCCACCACGCTCCTCTCCCTGATACTCTCCCTAACCAACCCATAAAAGACACTCCATTGCACCGCAACCCCCTCCCTCACATCCCTCCCACCCTTCCTAACCGCACTCCCAGGCGCTTCCCTCAAATGCACCAATCGCTCCCTCGAATCACTGTAAATATCCTTTCCCCAATCCCATAACCTCTGCGGCGAAGTTTGCACAGTGTATAGCCCCGTGTATGCGTATGAGCCGAGCACTTCATCCCAGTACCAAATATCATCACTCAGCGGGATCGTTTGCTCCAACAAAGTATTCAATATCAATCCATACGTCTGCACCGTCGCCTTGCTGACCAACAACCACTCCAATTCCCTTTCGTAGCCCCTCAAATAAGCATTGACACCTGCTCTACTATTTCTATATTTTCCTTCCTCGTCTTCCTCATCTTCATCTTCATCCTCATCCTCGTTTTCCTCCGCATGCACAGATTCCCTCAAATCAGCCTGCTCTAGCAGTCTACTGATCCTGCCACCCGAAAGCAACGCGCTAGAACTCGACGACGTACTCAGTGCCTTTACTAGAGCTTGTAAATCTGCTATGCGCGTCGAAGCAGCGACTTTGGCATGTTGAGCCGAGAGAAGGTTGTCGTCTGCGGAATAGGGAAAGGGTGCGAGCTGGACGCGATCGAGTTGGGCGTCGACTTTTCGAATTTGGCTATATAGCAAATGCTGTTAGTGATTTGTAATTTTGTATGCAAAGTTGAATCAACGAGCATTAGAAACTTTAATTCAACGAATAGCTAAGGCATTAGTCCAACAAGCTATACCAAGCACAGTCTCGAGGAAATAATATCCACCCTCCATCCCACCAACAAACCCCCAGAAAAGCGTAAAACAAACCCTCAAAAAAACAAAGCATCTCTCCAAACCACCATAGAAAAGATAGGACCACTTACTCTGCAACAATCGACATGCTGGCTGCACCAACATCGATATACGGACCCGCTACCTGCTACCTGCTCGTGTGTGAAAGAAAGCTCGGAATATACCTAGGTATCCAGGATGGCTTCGGAAGTGATGATGTTCTAAGGCAAGGCAAGGTTCTAGGATGATGTGATATAATAAGGTTGTTGAGGGGTTCGCTCGCTTACCGTACCATGGGAGATGATGGGGAAGGAGGGGGAAAGAAAATTGAAAATTGAAAATTTAGAGGGGGTCGGTTGGCGGGACGAAAACACTGATACTGTAATATAATGGTTTGATTAGAGTGAGCTATTTCAAAATTTTATGGATACAAGGGATAGTGTATTGATATTTGTCTCTGAGGTATAGACAATTATGACTTGTATTTATATCACCTCTCGAAGCGCGAATATTATATTTGTTATCACGTAGGTGCAGGATGAGAGGGGAGGAAGTGTCTAATCCTTGACAAAAAAGCAGAATATCTTCTGTAATTCAAAATCTATGTACTCAATCTACTTGACAAATCATATACACATATCTATACAAACACTCTCTTAAATTCTCAAAACGAGCTTTCAGCTATTAATTCCTCATCATCTTGGTTTGACTCGGCCAAATTCGTACTTTCATCGTCAAATTCGTCCCAGTTATCAATCTCTTGTGTTTCGGGAGTGATATCTTGTTCCGAGACTGATCTCTGAGCATCAAGAGCTCTATCCATGATTTCAAGAGTTTTGCCTCTAGCATCCTTTCTGTCCTTCTGATCTTCTCCTCGTATCATCGCATAAATCAAAAATGCTTCTTCTATAACCTGGAGGAATGAAGACAGTCTAGAACTGAGCTTCTCTTTCCGCAATATTGTCCGTGTGTTTTTCAGTATCTGTTTCATTCGCGCGTCCGGTACAATTTGATTAACGGATAACATCTTCGTGATCCAGATAATGCCACTGGATTCTTTGATGCCAATATAAGCCTTGAGAAGGATGGTAAGACTGACCACATCAGGTCGAACTGTTGCGCTATATGTCCGCGACATTTCTGCCCAGAACGCTATTGCGTCTTGAAAATATCCATTCTGGACGAGGATATTGGTGACCTCATTGAACACATATTGTGGGACAGTAATTCCATACTCCTGCGCCTTGGCAATTGCTTCTCTGGCGGAAGTCAAGAACTTGATTAATCGACTGCTTCCGGCGGACTCCATGAACTTTGGTAGTCGGTGAGTAAGAATCGTAATGAGAGCATCATCCAAAGAGTAACCTTTTAGTTTCGCATCTCTAATCAGCTGGAGAGCCATGTAAGAGTCGCCATCATTCAAATGCAACAAAGCTTTCACTGTGGCTGCTAGAACCGAGCTATGGATGTAAACCCCCTTCTTGCAAGCGTCTTCATATATGTCTACGACATTTTTAAAATTACCCTTCTCAGATTCTTCGAAAATCTGCCTACGAGGGTAATTATCATCTTTTATAGCTCTAGTCGCGCTGGGCAAAGCCCTCAACTTCCTAGTAGCAACTTCTTGTATCCCTTTCGAATCCTTGAGAGCAAGTTGACGCAGATACGCCAGCGTGGAATCATTTGTATAGTCCACGGAGGATCTTAACATTACACGATGTACTTGATATACTTCTTCGAAGTTGAATCCCCACGTCTTGTAAAGCTGGCTCAGGATAGTATTAAACGAATCGGCGTCAAGAAATGTGGAAACAGAGGTTGCGTATTCTATCCAACGAATAATGGATTGAAGCTCTTTGGCTTTCGCATATTCGCCGATCATGATATTGGAAGCATAAGGAGTCAAAGGTACTTGATACTGCTGAAGAAAACATTGAAGAAAATCCTCCGTCTCAGCCAGGGAATGTGATTTGGCAAACAATTTAAGTATTGGTGGGAAGATATCACCGTAGACTCTGTTATTAGGTTTGAGTTTTGCCATTTCGGCGAAACTACTCTTGACATCGTCCCACTCTTCACACATCGCCTTTCCGCGAGCGATTTGACCACGAATGAGGATGTCGTCTTCACATGGTCCACTTATCTGGTTGAGCTGTTCGTGGTAATTTCCAGCGGCTACAAAATCTCCTGCCTCGACACATAATTGTATGATGACGGCATAAGCAGCTTGTGGACGACATATTACTGGTATCACAGTTTTGAGGCGATCAAATCTCTCTTGAGTTTCGCGAATATTCCGTTTTCTGCGCCATTCGGTGCCAAGCAGCTTCTGAAGCCAGTTATTCGACTTCATAAAATGGTCCCTTTTGGTCAATTTTGCCACCTCAATCAAGACCTGTTCAACTTTGGTAAATTGTTTCCGTTCGAGCGCCGACTCAACTAAGGCATCCGCAACAAGGTAAAGTTCCTCTTGGCTTGGTGATGTTTCGATGAAGTTTCTGAAGAACCGAATAGCACTACGGTACTGCTTGGTGTGCAGTTCGGCAATGATAAACGACCCAACCGCGGAGTTAGGTGTTTTGCCACGAGTAGCCTCAATTCGCCAGAACAGTTGCTTGGTCAATTCGTACATGCTATAACGGCAGGTTAAGTTGCAAGCTTCCACTGTGACAGGCTTCATTTTGTTTGAAATTGGCCCCGGCTTCTCCTTGAACTCCACAAGGCACAAAGTAGAAGCTTTTCGCAGTTTAGGAGAATCGGCATCCTGGCCAGCCTCATCAACTGAACTTTGCAACAAAGATCCAATAATAATATGTGGCTCAAATCGCTTGAAGTCGGTCTCGGAAAGCGTAGTAGATTCGAGAACGATATCAAGGATTTTGCCCATATCCTCCATCCTAGACGATATTCGACAAGCCGTAGATAGCACAATTGCTGCTTCTAAAAGACATGACTGCATGCCACTAGATCCCATATCCAAGCCTTCCTCAAACACTTCTAGGAACCGCCGCAGTGCAGATTCAACGGCTACGGAACCCTCTTCATGTCCAAGAATCTGTTGTATATCATTTGCAAGACGCAGTTGACGATCTTCATCGATGTCCGTAGGGTTTTGATTCGACTCTTGTATAGGTGGGGGGCGAAGCTTTTCGATTCGGGGTGGTTTGAACGGGATTGAAGGTGGTATCAGATTTACCGGCTCTATCATCTTGCCAGCCGTTTGACCAACAGCCACAACCACTTCCGAACTTTGGGCATTGCTCAAGGCGGTGCTGCGTCCCGCCTCCCAAAATCCATCATCCTTATATCTCGAGACCTGCTCCTCAAACGTATCTGCCAAATGCACATTTGAATCGTGGTATTGCCTTGACGACCTCAATTTCTTTGCATTGTCATGCACCAATTTCGCGCCGTGAATTCGTCGTCGGCGATCCTCTGTTAGCATCCCAGTACTAAATGCAACAGTGCAAGATGTTCCGAGGGCGATGTTGCGAAGTGCTCGCAGTGCACTTTTGGAAGGCACAGGCAGGGCGGATGGCATTTCAGTGGTAACTCAGCCATCGCATCTCTATTCAGAATAAAAATTGTGGTGAGGTTCCCGGTGCTTGGGAAGATTGGCGTGGTTTGGATCCGTTTTACTTTTAAGTGGTCGCGGAGATGAATCCATAATCTTTTGATCGCCGAATCAATGGTGAGTCAGCAACCCCGCGACCTCCCGGTGAGCTGAGACTACAATTATAAAATCACGAGCAGATACTAATTAGATATTTCCCATACAATTACTCTATGCAAACCTATTCCTAATACTAATTATAGGATTTTTTTTAAAAAAAATTAAGGAAATCAGTTATACTCGAGTATTTCGCAGACGTAGTAATCTTGACATCGTTTTTAACAATCTAAAACGGATGTTTTGATTTCTGATTTTGACTTGTCAAAATATTCAGTTGAAAGAAATGTTTTAGATCGATAATTACTTATATACAAGAGGTAGACATGTATAGAAGGCTAAGGGCTCCGGCCTATGCTAATCTCGAGTGCAGCCTGAAGTGAGCGATTGCTTCAAGGCGCACGTAACGCGCGGAAAGGTGTCGGTTGACACTATCAAGAATCCCAAAAAGAACCCCTCTCTACCGTGACCTAGGGGTTTTATTGAATACCGGTAACTAATCTACCAAATATCCATTCAGAAAAGACATCATATCTTGCCGCTGCTCTTTTCCCACTGTATAGGTACTGTACAGGACCCGCTTCTTTTTTCCTCCCTCCTTTTTAATTCTTCGCTAATCATACACACTATACCATCAATAGCACAAGCATCCCAATCCCACCAACCTCAATAACTCCAAAACTCCATCAAAGAACTCATCAATCATCACTCATCCCTCTTCACCCTTCACTCTACAAGATAATAATCGTCACATTTCATTTCTTCATTTCCACTCACAACATGGTATTGTAATCTTACTTCAAATCGAATCGCAATATCAAACCGCCGGCGCTGTATCTTGTAATTGTGCTTCCCTTAATCTAATCGAGTCTCAAGTACCGGTACTGTGCCTGGCGCTCAATACCATCGCGGTATGTGAATATTTGCCATTTCTACAGTTTTTTTGCCACTTCTGCTATTTTCGAGGCGCCTTTCCCTTCCCTTTAGATCTGGATCTGGCAGCGCGGATGTCATTGAAAGATGTACATACTGATATACCACCCCTCTCTGTGCAATTTCTCCATGCCATGAGCAGCAGTATTGTATTATGTTGTGAAAGACAGGCATAAGAATCCAACAGCGTCTAAGTCTAAGATGGAGATCTATAAAATTGGGAAATCTTCATTTCAACTTTCAAGTATTGTATTACATTACTGTACTCGTATTGGTATTAATAATGACTAGAGATTAGAGTTTACGAGTAGAGTCCTAGCTCCTCTCCTGTTCTTTCCTCTCCTCTGGTATCATTTTAGTTTATT
>KI628629.1:21460-66680 GCA_000503235.1 Sclerotinia borealis F-4128 | reverse complement strand
TGACTAGTTACTCACAAACGAGGTGAGGTGACCGACGATTCACCATGTAAGAGAACTAAAAAAACATGTATTCCTATCTTTCCGGGGTTTCAGCCTTCCAGTCTTTCATCTCATCACTTCCCTAGCTTTCCTTTCCTTTCCTTTCCTTTCGCTTAGACACCTTCTCATTCATTAAGATAATACCATGTATGAGTTTTCAGTACGTACTGTAACATTTCTATATATACATCTATATCCACCTATATATCAAAATCTATATCCAACGACTTATTGACTTATTATATCTCGCTAAAGTACAAGTAGCTATACTATAAGAATAATTCTCCTCAAAAATGTTAAGATATAATATATGATAAATTAAAGATAATTCCACTCTAATAACTCTAGAAAATAGAAAGAGAGATCAAACTAGTGCATCCAGTGAGCCAAGTTACTCAAGTCAATTGACAAGTCACCCAACAAGCCACTCGACAAGTACATCTACAAGGTAAATCTATATGTATATACATTTCACTACACATCAAGTCATAAACCGCACGTCATAAATCGACCATTTCTTTTTCTCAATCTAGCTCCTGTTCTAGCTCTAGCTCTAGCTCTAGCTCTAGCTCAGTAACATCACATCACATCAATTAGAACAACATCAATTCAAATCAATATCAATCCAAGAAACAAATAGCCAAATCCGCAAGCACAAGCACAAACATAAATACAAGCTAAGAGGATTTAACAGTAAGTGCACTGTGGATAGGAGTTATATCATCAACCTCATGATTTGACATGGTCTTGCTCAAAAAAGAGGGTTGAGTGATGCGAGTCATTTGATATATAGGATAGGTAAGTAGATATGTATTCAGATAGGTATCTAGATAGGTATCTAGAAATGTATATAGATATTGCATATATCTTTTATTGCACATTTGATGTTCTATATAATAAAACCAACCCATATCAACCCTACCCAAACCAAACTACAAGATATATAACTAACTAATAAACATTTCTCAAGAACCCCCCAAAATAGCTATTAGCATCGACTAATCAACCAATTAATAGGGTTAACCTTACAAGAATAACTTATCTGATTATCTTATTAGCTCTAGACTCTAGTCAGCCAGTCACTTGACCTGATCTGACCAGACCAGCCAAACCAAACCAAACCATACCTGTTCTGTATCTTTTGTTTATTGCATATCTCACATCTCACATCTCACATCTCACATCTCATATCTCATGAATTGATTTTCCATGACTCTGGAGTAAGTGAATGAGATCAAATTCGATCTTTGAAATTTGAACTTCGAACTTCAAGATTTGTACCCCCTTCCTCTCCCATGATCTATCCTATCCTATCCTATACTATACTAAATAAATGATCTATCTTACCGGGCAAAAAATCAACTCAAACTCAACCAAATAAAATAAAACAATTCCCAGTCGCGCAAAAGACCCGAAACAAACAAACAAACAAACAAAAGACTCACTCTCACTCTCACCACCCAAACCATAACAATAACCAAGTCCGCAAATCCGCAAAATCCTAAAATCCTAGCTCATTGCAGACTTGCAGTATCTCAGTCTCTCAATCTCTCAATACCATCCAACAAAAGCTCTCCCACAAGAACTTTTCGATCTTCGATCTTTGATCTTCGTAGGTATGTATATTTGTATATTGATTGTGTATCCACGAGTAAATAAGTCTTAACATAACATACCATAACATACCAAACATCTCAAAACATCTCAAAACATCTCAAAACAAAAACATCCCCGCAAATCGTAATTATATTCCTAATACCCAATACCCAATACCTAAATATTACAAGTTACAAGTCACTCGTGCTGTTACCTACCTATAATACTTGTACAGTCCCACACCTTTTCATGTGCTGTATGGTCTCCATCTCGATCTCTATATATCTATCCATCTAATCTAATCATCAGCTTGATAAGAGTAAAGATTAGGTAGGGCTGAAAGAAATAAAGAATCAAAGAATCAACAAAGTTAGACTGAGATCATATCATATCATATCGTATTGTATGTGATACTATAGTATTACCCACACCCGCTCCCGCTCCCACACCCACGCCCGCGCGCCTTCTGCCCGAATATATGTGCCATGTATATCGAAGCTCAGACAAATAAACAAACAAACAAACAAACAAACCGTTTGATCATAACGGTAGAACAGCTGAGCGGGTACGCGAGTATAAAAGGTTGTCTCGCACGGGTATGAGTATGAGTATGCATGCATGGCTCGTCAGACAGACAGACAGGAATTATGTAATTTTATTAGAGGTGAGGTGAGATGAGGTGAAGATAAGAGAAAAAATACTCATACTCATACTCATACTCATACTCAAATATCTCGTAGAGACGTAGAGACGTAGAGACGTAGAGACGTAGAGACGTAGGGCTGATTGGGTTAGGTACGACTTCGTAACGATTCTGTAACGAATGACGAGAGGAGTTTGGGGGTTGGTTCGGCTGAATCGGCTAATATGTTAATGTTAAGTGTGTCATATGTGTTGCGTGATAAGGCAGGTAGATAGGTAGGTGAGTGAGAATAGAAATTGACGGAGAACTTTTTGTTATCCTAGGAAGGAACCTAGGGAGGAAGGAAGGTATGGATTGAGTAAGGTTAAGGTGAAGAAGGAAGGATAGTAGTGGTGTATCGTATTGTATTTAAGGTAAGGTAAGTTAAGGTAGTAGTTAGAACTTAGGTATGTGGTATTACTATTACTAATACTAATACTAATACTAATACTAATACTAATACTAATACTAAGTTGTAGACTGTATATAACATGCACTTTTGATTGTCGGATAGTAATACTGTACGAGTAGATACTAGATACTAGATTGTAGAGGATAAGGATAAGGATGAGGTTAGAGAGTTGGGATTTGGTTAGATGTATCCATCTAAATACTCGAGTATATATATTATACATGAATATTTGGAAAGGAGATATGTAATGCAATGTCGCATCGAATCGAATCGAATCGAATGCCCTTGATGCTTAAGCTATACATACGGGACAGACCGAGATCTTCCCTTCCCGCTTTGAAATTTATCCATGGGAAAGATATTGCGTGCATGTATGTAGTCGCCATGTGGTCGCCGAATATTCGGTATAGCTATTGAATACAGTAGTGGTAAATTTAACGGCTACGCGAAATTTTTATATCCACAACCATGGACCACTGGTTTGAAGAATGTCAAGACTGGTATGCAATATCGTGAAGAATGGTATAGGTATCGGTCGTATTCACAAGATGTGGTACTTGCAATATTTCAGGATATACTAGGTAAATGAAGGTGATAAGCCTAGTGTGTCTGCCATCCATTCGTACGTCAAATTGTTGGAAAAAGCACTACCCAGAATCACGATCTGTTCTGCACTATGATCCTATCCTGTCCCATCGTCCTTGAATTCCATCGACGCCAATCATTTTTTCTTCACAGTTCGGATAGCACTAACAGACCAGACAGTGTATTTACACGTGACGGAAAGATTGAAGTACAGTCAGCTTACTTCCCCGCCGACCGAGAAGGGCAAGTAATTTTTGGTGATGTTGTTGTGATTCCGTTATAGCAATCGGGGGTCAAACAATGAAGAATACAACTCCGACGGGGGCCAAAAGCGATATAGTTTCGAGGAACTTCAGCTATTCATACAGAAATGTATCAGTAGGCTAAAAAATGATGCCAAGAAACATCCACCGTTGCAGTACTACGTCGTCCAAGATCTAGGACGAGCAGTATTATCACTTTTATGCCAGGATAAATTATCAAACTCTTGATTTCTATATATTTACTATTCGTCGCTGAACGAATTGGAATTGGTGTAAAAGCATGATCTGGCTAGCGGCAAGGGGTATATATACTGGGGCAACGTTAAGAGTGCAATGATTCGGTTCAAATGTCTCGCCGACTCCGGCCGAAGAAAAACCTTTTGTAATGAATGAAATACGAGTAAACACGAATGGACTTTCTTACTGAAAGCCAAGAATCAAGAAAGACAGATTTTCAAATGCTAAGATAAGTGAGCCAAGGCGAAGCGAACTCATCACTAAGCAATCACATCGGCTCCGAGACCAAAACAAAACAAAACAAAACAAAGCAAACAGCCAACGATTAATTACCTCACACATGCCCCCCTTGCCATTTTGGTAAAGTTGGGTTGTGGACCTTATGGTAAGGCTGAATGAAGCACAGCAAATCTCAAGCAAGCAAGCAAGCCCTTAAGGTTATTCATCTCCACGAGGTTGTACTGTACTTGTACATGAGTTCTCAAAGCCTCTTCATGCAAAATGAATCCTTTTGAGCTCGGCACCCTAGTCTAAAGGAGATGGAAGTCCTATGGAGTAGTCAAGTGAAAGGAAGGATTCCGGAGTTGTCGAATGCGGAAGTTGGTTAGCGAAAGGTCGATTGTAATTGCTGAAGGAAGTCTTTTTCAACTATGGATTATACAATATATACAGTACAGTACTCGTTATATCAATAGTAGGTAAAGGTTATTAAAATGAAAGCGATTATGCATCTCCTTGTGTATTTAAGCTTATATATACTCATACGTGTGGATATATATATACATCTATACATCTACATCTATAGTATAAACTAAAAGGAGACAATAATTAGATTAGATCAGATCAATCAAATCAGTAGATAATAAATAACCTCTCTTTATATAAACATAAACATATCAACAAATATAATATAACATTTGATTTTATTAATGACATAGATGATTACTAATTAAATCCATCAATTAGCATATCTATAAATCCAATGAAAGAAACGCAATCATTATTCTCTCAATTCGGTCTTTTCACGAAAAAACCCTAGAAACCGATCCTATCGATCTATACCAGTATTACTATTACTATTATACCGCAAACAAAGCCGGAAAGATCGGAGAAAGGAAAATGGGTGAGTAAAAGATATGTAAGCAAAGCAAGCAATTAGTCGATTATGCATTACATAAGAAGAGGCAAAGAGATTACTATAGTTAGTTGAATCGAAACTCTAAAATATATACCTACTAGTACTTATACACCTTTCAAAATAATAAAATCTTATAAAGTCCTTACTCATCATTACTTTACTTTTCTAAAAAAGATAATCATCAATCAATCTACTCGAGTACCAGTTTATTAAATTTTATTCATTCAAAATAACGGAAAATACTCTAAAACTTGAAGGGAATCCATCATCCCAAATCACGTGCCTTACAGTATTATACTTCGGAAGTTCGCGGTTAGTTCAGTCAGGTAGATTTCGAATCATTCACTTTGGAGAAACAGAAATACGCCATAGAAGCAACCCAGCCAGCCTCCAGTCAAAATTCGAATAACATAACAGTGGATTTTATATATTCAACGAGGAGAATTATCCAGCCTTTTCCATTTCCTTCGTCTTTTTTCAGTGGTTAATTACCAGTACCAAATTTACGAAGAGGTTTACTGTACCAATAACTTCTTAGTACAAGTACTTAATAGTTGTTTTTGATCTTCCTTAGCCCAGTTTACCCACCACCCACTACCCACTACCCACCACCCACCACTATCATCATCGAAGGGTCACGTCAACTTTCTGATAAATCTATTTGTCAAACAAGCAAATCAAAACTCAAGAAACTCCGAAAATCATCAAATCCCCACCCCCCTCCTCTCCCTTCCTTCCAAAATAAAGTCCCAAAAAGCAAATCTCCACTACTTTACCCACGTACGTACCTACGCTTTTGTTAACTTTCCAAACATGCAATCAATCGCGCCGGCACCTGTAGCACAGATGCAGAATCAGGTCCGTATTCCCTTTTCCTTTTCCATCGCGTGTACTTTTGAATTTATGAGTCCTTCTCTCATCTATCAATCTTACCTATAACTCCGGTGGTCCATGACATTTTGACTTACCTCACTTTGTCATACCCCTCAATTCATATTCCCTTCCAACATTTCAATTGCGAAAAGATCTCGAGTTTTCCCAATTCGCGCGGTCGCAAACATAATATAACCCCCAAAGGAATATTGCATCTTAAAAGCTGACTCACTCGCGCAGGAAATGGGTGCAGACAATGGTATAACCTTCCCTTTCCTTTCTTCGATAACCAAGCACAACAACGGTTTTCTTGTCCCCCCCATGCCAGTATAGGTATATGCGGCTATACGAGTCGAGTCGAGTAAAATCAAAAGTACCTTCGTCGTATCGTTTTGCGCCGCGACTTATGCTTTCGTTCCTGACACCCCCCATGTTTATGTTGCTTTCTGCTGACACGCCTCACCTCTTCCTCCAGATTTAAGAGTTCAGCTCTTGAACTTGACTTCGCATTCCCAGCAGCACAACACTCAGACACATGGCTATAATCACGACGTGCAAGCTTCGAGCAGTGCTTCACCTCACGATCATAATATAGATCCTGCCATCGGTGGACAGATGATGTCGGAAAGCGGAGGAGATGATGCAGATGGTCGAAAGGGTGGAAAACGCGAGCTTTCTCAATCAAAGCGTGCTGCTCAGAATCGCGCAGCTCAGGTTCGTTATTTTCATTCGTATCGCGATTTTTCTCGTTGGCGCATTCTTCGTGAGGTTATTATTGATGCGAAGTATCGCTTGTTAAAAAAAAGTTAACGTCGGATTGAGATTTATGGTTCTCTTGCTTTGTCAATTCTCATGTCATCCAAAAATATCCCCTCCAACACATCACTCAAGCTTACATAATCTATCACACAGAGAGCATTTCGTCAGCGTAAAGAAGGATATATCAAGAAGCTTGAAGAGCAAGTTCGTGATTTTCATACATTGGAGGATAATTACAAAGCTATTCATGCCGAGAATTACTCTCTGCGCGAGTACATCATCCGACTACAATCTCGACTCATCGAATCCCAAGGAGAATTTCCACAACCACCACCAAATATCAACTTAAGCCATTCATCATCGCACCCTCACCCGCAACAAACTCAACAAAGACAAATGGAGTCATTAGATCACATGCAGCGACACGAAGCTCCCATCGCCCCAATGGCCCCCATGGGCTCCCTCCATGCCGCCGCCGCCAGAACTCTAGCAGCAGCCAGTCTTAAACACCCTAGTGAAGAGCAGCAAATTCAACAACAGCAACAGCAACAGCAACAGCAACAGCAACAACCCTATGCTCCTCATCAAGACACCAAACGCTTCAAGGACGACGAAACCAATGATGAGAATCTTATTCGCTCACAATTGGCCGCAGGCCAACTAATCGCTGATGGTCTACCAACTTCTATGTCCATGTAGTTATGTGTATGTATCTCACACACATAGGGTCTGTCTGACTTTTTCCTTCTTCTGCTTTTTCGGCGTTGATAAAGACGGAGGGAGGCTATTCGGGAAGGGGAAAGGAAGGTTTACTATGAATGATTGATAGGACATTTGATATGATATGATATGGGTGGCGTTTCTACTTTTTTATTAAATATAAAAGTGGTGCCTACTCACTCACTCACTCACTCACTCTTTTGGTGGTGATTTGTTTTATTAGTTCAATCAATATTGCTTGCTTGCTTGCTGGCTTTGCTTTGCTTTGCTTTTGTCTATGGCGTTTACTATACTATCTCTCTCTACCTCTCTCTACCTCTCTCTTTAGTTTTGGTTTGGTTTTGATTTACTTCTATAGTATACTTCATTTCACATTCACATGTACTCGTATGTGTTTTATTATGTGTTTTATTCAAATGTGGGTTGGCCTATATGAAGGAGATGTGTTCAATGAAGCATTAGCATAGCATGGTACGGAACGGCACTGTATGCAATGAAAACTTCGGAAACTTCGAAGCTTCGGAAATAGTGTGTTGATATATATGCGTACATGCCTGCAAGATGCAGAGTGAGTGAGTTGTTCCGAGGAGGTCGAGGAGGTAGAGGAAGAGATGTTGGATGGATGGTGGAATGGAATGGATGGAATGAATGAATAGTCCGGCTCTGATGCATTAATGGATTGACACGGATGGGCATTACATTACATAACTAGCTAGCTAACTGACTTACCATCTTACTCATCATACTTACTTACTTACATACACATACACATACTTATCATACCATACCGGTATACCTACCTACCTACCTACCTACACATACACACACATACACACATATATATATTATCCTTCCTACTTCCTACTTCCTACTTCCTATAACAAATCACAAATCACAAATAACAATAACAATAACAATGAACAATAAGCAATAACAAATAACAATAAGCAATGAAAAATCACAAATAACAAATGAAAAATAACATATCACAAATGAAAAATGAAAAATTTCGAGATACCGGTATATAAAACACGAGTACCGATAGTTAAATATGTTTTTTTTGGATTGACTGGTTGACTATATGAGTTACTGGCTAGGTAGTGAGCGTCTAAGTACTGGCTAGGTATTTGACTGACTGATTGAGTACTAGCTAGGGGTACTGAATGAACTGATTAGATACTGACTATCTGGGTACTTTTTATTTTCCTCTCCCTTATCTCATCTCATTTCCTCTCCTTCATCTCTCCAAGTACCAGTATAAAGAAAACAAATCACTCATTCATTCATTCAACCGACTTGTATTGACTCTCAAGGAGAGTTAAATCTAGATTCAGATTTAGATTGATATTCATATTGACCGATATTGATCGATATTGAAAAAGTTAAAAAGTTAAAGAAAAATAAGAAAACAAAAAACAAAAGAAGAAAACGCCTGACCTAACCTGACTTGACTAACCGGACCCCCGACCTAATCGACTGACTCTCTGACTCATCATATGTTCTTGATATTCTTGATATCCCTCATTCGATCTATCTTGGTTTTTTGGTTGGATTAGATTGATCATTAATCATGAATATGCATTCCCTAGATCATGTTCCTGCACACAGGCGAATTAGTCAAGATGTCCTGTTGAGACTGCTGCCCCTAACCCTCTACTCCTCACTCCTCACTCCAATCACATCATATCATATCACATCATACCATACCATACCATGCCACACCACCACATAAAGAAAAGTGCAACAAAACCCCACCCAAAAACATACCTTAAGATAATCCCCCCCCTTCTCCCCATACTCTTCCCTCGTAACCCTCGCCTCTTTCCACCTATCCCCACAACTCCACTTTGCCGCCCCCCTCCACGCATCCAACAAGTGATCGCCCGCCCTCCTAAACTTAACCTCCGTGCCCGCCTCTAGATGCCCCCTCAATCCCTCGCGTAACCTCTCGTCGAAATTCTGCCACGATGCATTACCACCTGTGAGAAAGATATCTTTGAAGAAATCCTGCTGTTTCATGCCGGGTCCGGAAACCCGCTGCGTTAGTATATCTGCTGCGATTTCAATTATGCCTGCTTGGTCTAGACCCGCTATGCTGGGCTGGAAAAGCACTTCTGGGACGCGGATTCGTTCGACGTTGAGATGGAGTTGATGGGCCTCCGCTGTGCTTGCAGGGTTGAATGGGCGAGGCCCTCGGAGAAAGGCATGGATGAGTGATTTGGTCCAATCAGTTTGCGCATCCAGTGTATGCTGATCCGTGAATTCCGGATCGTATTTCAAGAGATCCGCTTCGAGGGTTTTAAGCATAACGTTGGGATCCTCTTCTTCCTCGTCATCGCTGCCGCCATCTCCGGTTTGAATGGTGCGATAGACTCCCCAGTCATCATCATTTTGGCCGAAATTGTCATCATCGCCTCCGCGACGGCGTTTTTTAGTTGGGTTATCGGATGCGAGATTTGCGATGCTCTTCATGCGCATTTGACTCGCGAGACTCTTTCTATTTCCGAGATCCGCTTTGAGACGTTTTTCATCCTTGAGTTTCTGTAGCACAATTTCCCGAGCTTCCCGACGCTCTTGGAGCCAGCCTTCGAGATCATTTTCTCGTTTCTCATCATCTATGCGCTGTTCTTCGGCGATACGAGCTTTCTCTGCTTCTTTTTCCGCTTTGGCACGGGCGCGGGCTTCAGTGCTGGCTTTCATAAGTCGTTGATGACGTTTTTGTTTAAGACGTGCTTCGTCGAGTTGGTCGTCCGGGATATCAAGCATAGAATAGTCGGGTTCTTCAACCTCTTCTTCGATTTCGGGTCCACCGATATCCTTGGTTCGAGCCTTGCGAATATTCTTGTCAAGTTCCTTGATGGTTTTTTCGAGAGCTACTTCGTCTTTCAATTCTTCGGCGTCGAGTAATCGTTTGATTTCTTTTTTCGTTTGATCTACCAACCTGCTTTGCAAATGTCTGTAGTAATCAAGCTCTTGTTCTTTCCGGATCAACCTCTCGAGTCGCATTTTGGCGGCTTGTTCTTGTAGTCTTCGACCACTCTCCTTTCTCTTCTCGGCAGCTTTGGCTAACTCTTCTTCACTCTTCTGCACCTCAATTACCTCTGTATATGGATATTGAATGACACGATCTCTATCTTCCAGCCCTGTCCAATCGAGATATTTGCTCACTTCTTGGTCATAGTTTTTTGACAAGTAGCAATGATCTTGCACCATATATTCAATTTGAGTAGCGGCTAGCTTTCCAGGAAAACTAGGATACTTCAGTTTGATGAGCTTTAGAAGGTACTCGGCGCTTTGTGATGCACCCCAATTCAATCTTGTGGCTTGTGTAAGCATAGCTTTTGAGTTGTAAACCGGAATGAGATGTGTAGAGCTATGGGAAGATGATACAACAAGACCTGTTTTGCCATTATTATAGTCGTAAGAAAATAGAGAATCGATTCCGTAGGCCACTGATGGTGCTCCATAACATTCGAATATAATTTCCGTCATAGCTGTCCCATAAAATTAGCATAATTTTCGATTTCTTCGGATATTCCATACATTTCCTTGAATATGGCAAGTTTGCAACAGCTTCCGTCATAACAATAGGCATATTGACTCTGCCCTCTGAATCAACTCCCAATTTGAGGAAGATACAGTCCAGCACCTGCTCCATGACATCCCAATTGCTAACAATTCCACTTCCTGCCTCAAAGGCATTTCTCATATGGCCCTTAGCTGTAGTATCTGCGTATACATCGGCACCGACAAATGAATACGTTTTGCCCAATTTTCTGTCCCTATATTTCGAGAAAAGCGGCAGGATATTGAGGCGCGGTGAGTCCTCAAAGGACCAGCCAGCTCGAGTCACCGATGAGCCTGCGACGAAAGACATTAGCACCAGTAAAACATTTTGTCCTAGCCAGAATGCGCGGTATTAAATTACCATTGTCAATCACTATCGCAGCTTGGCCAGACCCTCGCGACTTCGCCTTCTGATATCCATCTGGCTGGGGCTCAACATATTTGTCAAAGTGAAGATCCTTCGCAAGATATAGTGTAGGAGGAGGTATTGAGTTCTGTCGCTCTGACGGAGGCGCATCGACGTCCATGGCTGATGGCGACATCATTCCTTGGAAGGGAGTTATTCGTGGAGGTCTAGATCATTATTTGTGAAGTGTTGCGACCAAAAAAAATAACTAGATAGCATAGAGATTAACGATAAACATTCAATTTATACAATGATGTGTTGAAGTTGCAGCCGCTTCACAAGGCTACACTTTTGTAACAAGGCTAATGAAATGCATGCACGACGAGTAAACATCATAGCCTTGCGGAGAATCACGATTACTCTATCTACCTAGGTACAGCACCAGCTTTCGTTGAATATCTCCCAAGTCATGAAAACCATTCTCATCAGTCATTATTGAAGTAAATCTCCGCCTCCGCCACAGAACGCCGGCTCCCTTTTCCCTATAGCTCCTCTTCCGCCTATCATGATGGGTCCCTGAGACTGTCGGTAGCTTTCAAGTGGTTAGCTTGAATATTGCAGAAAATAGAAACCGAATCACCTTCTAGATGGAAGAGAACATTGGATTGATAGTTCTTGAACATATCAGCAACTAAAACAACATTTGTGTTTGCGATATTGATCTCCTAATTCTGGTTCAGCCACATGTATCTAATTGCAGACAACGGGCAGGTAGTTATGTTATACCTGGAGATTTTTATTCAAAAGCATAATTGCCTCGTTGAGTTTCTCCTGGAAGTGAATCAGTATATCATGTTGTTAAACTTGCTGAAACTACTTACCACATTGGTGATGATTCGTGAAAGTAGCAAATTTTGCTGGTGCTCATGTGGGTTTTCCTATAAAAAGGTCATTATTATTTTGTATAAAAGACTGGCATACTTATCACGATCTTACCATAATCTCTATAAAGAATCTTCTTTGCCGTGCTTTATTTTATAAAATGTGATGTTTGACTCTTTCGCGGGGTTTCATGAAGCCATCAATGCCAACTTTAATTTAAAGCGCTACCTGATTGGTCGGCTGATTGAAGCTTGAAGCACAAGTTCAACGAGGCGGAAGGGGGCGGACTCAATCCAACTCAACTTGAAGACAAACAAACAAATCAACCGCGAGGTCAACGTCAACGATGGCACCAACAACTCCAGAATCTGAAGCTCATCAAGCGCTCATCGATCAGCTTGATGTTCACTCAATACGAAGACCATTTCGTAATACACACTGGAGACCCAACCAACGTCGCAACAAGAATATTAAGACCATTCTCGGTGACGCGGTTAGAAAGGAAGCATCACTTATACCGACGCAAGATAACAGCGGCGCTGCAACACCTTTCTCTGAGGATAATACTACTTCAACTGATGGTGATTTGACACCTGCTTCTACAAGCGCTCCTACACTTCAACCGAACCTTGCACAGGCTTCGAAGAATTTGTCGAAATTGGTATTGGAAAGGAACATGAGGACAAATGGCTTCTCCAATGCGCCCAATGCGACATATACAAATATCGAATCGGCGCCATCTCTGGCACATCCAAAGCATTATTGTGATATTACAGGGCTGCCAGCACCATATACGGATCCCAAGACGAGGCTACGATATCACAACAAGGAAGTGTTTGGGGTAGTTAGATCTCTGGGTCAGGGAGTTGCAGAGCAGTATTTGGAAGTACGAGGAGCGCACACTGTTTTAAAATGAAAAGCTATGGTAATCTACCACGTCGGAGCATTTGGACAAAGTGCAATCATCAATGAAAGCCTCACTCATATACACAATTCACCACCTCCAAGAATCAAGAGACGACGCGCGGAGATTCGGCATGGCTACCTGACAGATTGGTGTATATACTGATAGAGAGTCGAGGAGGGGTAAAGAATAATGATTGGGAGCGGGAGTTATGTGATTGGGTTGGATAGGGTTAGCTTCCAAGGGCGATCGGAGGCCGGGAAAGGGCCAAGAAAAGGCCAGGCCAGCACGAGGATATACAACCGACAGGATCAAGCTCGTTTCATCCGCCAACCACCTTTCAATGATTGGTTCAGGAACTCGCTCCGGCTAAATCGCGATGATGGATGGAGGATATCTGCCTACTCGGGTGGAGATGACGGGGTGCCGAGAACATATAGAGAATGAAACTCAATGACCAGGATAAATTGTCATGGTTCGTCGTGGCAATCATAATACTTTACCTCATGCAATTGTGCAATAGCTTAAGGTGAATACCTCTGAAGCAGGGAGAGAGGTCTCTCCCTACTTTTGATTTTATGTTATATTGGTAGGCACAATGGCCATGGTCTCGTTTCATATCTTAGTTTGAGGAAGCAGATTGGTAGTTAACTCCTTTTTAAACGATGGTTCTGGTGAAAGGTTGTCAAACAGGACTCGACAACCCAGCCTCGAGTAAAATGCATATCAAAAGCTTTTGTGGTCCGTAATTTGACACTAATCCACTAATTAAGTCATGAGCACGGACGCGTCTAAGCCGCGTTCTTTCAGTAAACTCCAACAAAAGAACATCAAGGACAACTCTCTTCTTACTTTCTGCCACTAATTGTTGGAGTATTACGAGAGGGTCTTTCATAATCACCCGAAAGCACTTCGCATAGCAATTTCCGAATTTGGAAGATATTTAAAATGCCTACCATGTGGTTGTCAGATTCCCAGAGTAAGTGCTTCAGACCAACAAGCGGATGGCTCTGAACTGCTTTGCGCCGAGTGGACTTAGTTTGCTCAGAACATGCTACTCTATCCAATGGGATGTATGCTAATAAATATGTTATATAGAGATTGGGGTAGCCTTCTGTTCAGGTGGTAGGTACATTTCTTCAGTTTGCGCTTCCGCAGATCCACCATAGCTGATAAGGTCTCGAAAGGCGGGTTCTTCCTGATCGGGGGTGTGATGATGTTTTTTGATAGAGCTATGTAGGTCCCCAACTATTTGCTAGCTCCATGAATGTGTTGCTAACAGATCTTCAGGCTTGCAATGGGCAATGTGCGTTTTCTCTGGAGCACTGATAGAGAGCTTCGTAGCTTACAATTCATCGATACATAGATTCTATTTCTGATCGGTTTAACTATTATAATCGGACCACAAAAGACGATGTTATTCTTCGCGCGGAAACAAAAGCTTAAGGGGACTGCAGCGTTCTTTGCTGGACTTGTACTCATTCTCTTGAGATGGCCATTTACGGGGTTTCTGGTGGAATTATACGGCATATTTATCTTATTTGGCGACTTCCTAGGGACCATAGCCGGTTTCGCGCGGAACATACCAGTCATTGGCCCTTACATTGGAGCCATGGTCGATAGGAGTGGAGTCGCCATGAGGGGGTCAGAATTGCCGGTCTGAGGAGCTCAGGTAGAGAGATACCCACCAATATCTGTAACAGCTATCAAGGAACGCGGAACATGTACACGATACTACGAGATGAGACGAGCTGAGCTGGGTTGAAATAGGGTTAAAATCTGACCTGTTACGACGTTTCAAGTTGTGTATCAAAAGGGGGCCGCGAGGTTAGCATACGTTTGGGCTTCCCACAAGGTAGACTAGATGGCAAATGGTAAAGTAGAGCACCACATGCTCCTTTATAATTCGCCAATGAGTAATGAAGAGATATAGAAGACCGGCAAATATTTGCATTTGTACCATTGAAGTATTAGACGTCACCTTTAAGACCTCGAACTGCAATTTACATCCTCCCATCGAAACTTTGCTTGCGAGAATGCTATCAAAAAAGACGAGAACGCCATAGTCAACCAAATATATCCATCTACATAGCCACGCAGCAGGAGTTCTGCTTCTTTGCTTGCGCTGCAGATCAATTAGTAAATGCTCGTGTCGATGCCCAGTAAAACCCAATAGACTCACTATAAAACATCTTGCTCTGCGCACTCAAGCCATCACTCTTTGCCACCAAGGTATCAATCTTCTCGCCTCTCTCTAACACACTCTCAATAGTCTTGTGCAACACAATCTTCGTCTCATCCAATTCCTTTTGGATCTTCATTATGCTATCTGCTTGTTGCGGGTCCTGATATTTCACAATATAGTCGTTTAGCTCGGGGAATGAAACCGTGGGGGTTGAATCGGCCCATTCTGATCGAGGATGTGCGTTAAGGAACTCGTCGACGACTTTTGAGAGAAGTTGATGGGCAACTAGGGCTGGGTATTCATGATCGGAGATTATTATGCCACAGACACCTTCGGTACGCCCGTAGGCATGGAATGTGTTGCCTATTCAGATTGTCAGTTAGAAGGTGTTAAATCATTAGGAGAGTACACAATTTACTATCTTGTTCAATATCCTGCCTTTGGCCAGGTTTTGTTCGTTCAGCCACTGTCTTACTGAATACTGTCATGAACTCGCCATAACTATACATTCCCCGTGTTAGCCAATCTTTTCAATAAATAGAATGGCATCAAATCACACCTGCTCCTTGTGAATCGACCGTATGCGCTCAACTCTTTCACGCAGCAGAGCTCGTGTGCGGGCGTTTCCGAGTTCTTGATTATCTGATAGCGGTCAGCCTGATAACATCGTCATTCATGGATCTGCGAACGAACTCCGATGTAATGCAACTTCATTTTGGCGATTTTATGTGGATTGTGAAAGTTTCTGGAGTGTTGGTGACTTAAATAGGTGTAGGTTTGGAAGGATGTGGCTTTGCTTTGTTCTGGATGTTGAAACTCTCATCTAGGCTGTACCGGTACATTCACATGGGGGGTTTATGACGGCGGATTTTCTTATGCCCGATTAGCCCCACCGATTACTGGAATAGGTGTTGATTGACGAGAGAGGTCACGATTGGCTACGAAGCTTCTCATATGCGGACTCCGGGATGAATTGAATAATACGATGACCACGCACTTACGGATGGTTGGAGAAAATACGAGCGGGGTCGTCGCATGCGGCGGATTGGTAGCTTGGTGGACATGGACATTGTCATTGTCATGTCGTTTTAATTTATATGGAGCAAAACTCGGATCAATACCCCCCCGCCGCGAGGGCCTAAGTGACTCTTCTTACAAACTAATTCACGTTCAACAAAATATTCTTGAAGAAAGTTTGATGAGGATTCATCGAAAATCATGTCTCCTTCAACGCTGGATGCAGCTGAAGTCCAATGGCAAACTCAACTTGCTGCTATGAAAAATGCTTTGGCAGAGTTGAATTTGCCTCCCAAATCTTCAAACAGCGAAGCTAAATCATATGATATTGATATTGATGTCGATTTCGACGATGATGACGAATTTACTTCTGGAAATAGCGGAGATGATGTCTGGGATTTCATCAGTGATGATGATGAGGATATGTACGTCAGTGATATCAACGACGAATTCCCTAGTCTTTCGGACTCCGCTGGTGCAGGCACCTATGGACCTCAGTGGTTGAAGAGCAAATGTATGGAAATTGCTCAGAGGAAGCAGGGACTTTCAGGGAACGACCTCCAGGAACAAATCTTGGCAATCTTGGCTTCTGATAGTGGAGAGGAAGAGCTTCAGTCTACTTTGATTGACATGATCGGTTTTGATGACATCGATTTCGCTATTGAAGTTATTTCTCATAGGAAAGATATCAACTCTGCCTCACGTTCCGCGGGGCCTAGGGATGATGGTATTTTTACTGGGAAGTTACAGACGAGAAGGGAGCGAGAAGCAGCTTTAAGACAAAGGGATTATGAGCATAAGCATGCTACGTTAGGACCTGCACTAAACCGAGACGAAGAGAGATATCCTCATGTGTATAAATCGCATCATGCCGGTAATATCCTGGATGCGAGAGGGAAAAAGTATGCTCTACCAATGGGTAGTGAGAGAACGGAACACGAGAGATACTCAGAGTATACTATTCCTGCTGGGAAAGTTGGAACGCTGGGTGTAGGTCGAAGACTAATCGAAATCTCCGAGATGGACAATCTTTGCAAGAAAACTTTCAAGGGTTACAAGACCCTTAATCGCATGCAGAGCTTGGTATATCCAGTGGCATACAAAACCAGCGAGAATATGTTGATTTGTGCTCCCACTGGTGCTGGTAAAACCGATGCAGCAATGCTTACGATACTTCACGCTATTGGAATGAACCTGTCGCCACACCCATCAGAGGTTCCTGAATGCTCCGATTTCGTGGTCAATTTTGAGGACTTCAAAATCGTTTATGTTGCCCCAATGAAAGCCTTGGCAGCCGAAATCACACAAAAGCTAGGTAGTCGTCTAGCTTGGCTTGGTATACAGGTTCGCGAATTTACTGGCGATATGCATCTTACGAAGAAAGAAATTGTTCAAACCCAAATCATCGTCACAACTCCTGAAAAATGGGATGTAGTCACTCGAAAAGGCACTGGCGATACAGAATTGGTTCAGAAGGTTCGACTTTTGATTATCGATGAAGTCCATATGCTTCATGACGATAGAGGCTCTGTCCTGGAATCTTTGGTTGCACGTACTGAACGTCAAGTTGAGAGCACCCAATCTCTCATTCGTATTGTGGGACTCTCTGCTACTCTTCCTAATTATATCGATGTGGCCGACTTCCTTAAAGTCAATCGTTATGCAGGTCTATTCTACTTCGACGCCAGCTTCAGACCTGTACCTCTTGAGCAGCATTTTATTGGTGTCAAAGGAAAGGCTGGAACCCGACAGTCTCGAGAGAACATCGATACAACCGCTTTCGAAAAAGTTCGAGACATGTTGGAACAAAATCATCAAGTCATGGTATTCGTTCATTCCAGGAAGGATACCTTCAATACTGCTAAGATGCTGTTTGAAAAAGCTATAGAGCAAGTTTGTGTGGACTTGTTCGATCCTTCTAATCATCCTCAATACGAAGCAGCTGTAAAGGATATGAAGAGTTCACGGGGTCGTGAACTTAGGGAGTTACTACCGAAGGGTATCGGTATTCATCATGCAGGTATGGCTCGTTCGGACAGAAACCTAATGGAGAGGTTGTTTGGAAGTGGTGTCCTCAAAGTTCTTTGTTGTACTGCTACATTGGCATGGGGTGTCAATCTGCCAGCGGCGGCAGTAGTCATCAAAGGTACACAAGTTTACAGTGCCCAAGAAGGTAAATTTGTTGACCTAGGTATATTGGACGTCCTCCAGATCTTTGGTCGTGCTGGTAGACCACAGTTTCAGGACACTGGTATTGGTATGATCTGCACGACAGCAGATAAGCTTGATCATTATCTCCAAGCTGTCACCTCGCAAGTTCCTATCGAGTCTCGATTCTCCAAGCATCTTGTTGACAATTTGAATGCCGAGATCGGTTTGGGAACAGTTACATCAATTCCCGAAGCAGTCACATGGCTTGGATACTCCTATTTGTTTGTTCGAATGAAGAGGGATCCTCTGACTTATGGTATTGATTGGGCTGAGGCTCGCGATGATCCGAACTTGGTACAACGTCGACGACAACTCTGCATTCAAGCAGCCAAGACACTTCAACAAAGTCAAATGATCATCTTCAATGAAACCACCGAAGAGCTAAGAAGTAAGGACGTTGGACGTATTGCTAGTCAATTTTATGTCCTGCACACCAGTATTCAGATATTTAACACCATGATGCAACCTCAATCATCCGAAGCCGATGTTCTCACTATGATTGCTATGAGTGGAGAGTTTGATCAGATTCAATCAAGAGATAGCGAGTCAAAAGAACTGACCAGTTTGAGAGAGGACTTTTCTCCGTGTCAAGTGAAAGGTGGAACTGATTCTTCACATGCCAAGACGAATATTCTCTTGCAATCTTACATATCTCGAGCGCACCTTGAGGACTTTGCTCTGGCCAATGACACAAACTATGTTGCTCAGCAATCTGCTAGAATATGTCGTGCGTTATTTATGATAGCCCTCAATCGTCGTTGGGGCCATCAATGTCTCGTGCTTCTCTCGCTATGCAAGTCAATTGAGAAGAGAATTTGGCCATTTCAGCATCCCCTTCATCAATTCGAGCTAGCCAAGCCAATCCTAAATCAGCTTGATGCCAAGGAAAATCTTTCTATTGAAACTCTCAAAGACATGGACGCAGCCGAAATTGGTGCCATGGTACACAATCCTGGTGCTGGAAGGACGATCTCAAAGATTCTCGACAATTTTCCCACACTCAGCGTTGAAGCCGAGATCGCGCCTCTGAATAGAGATGTATTGAGAATTCGTCTTTACCTTACGCCCGAATTCAAATGGAACGATCGTCATAATGGTACATCGGAAAGTTATTGGATCTGGGTTGAGAACTCCGAAACCTCTGAAATATACCATCATGAGTTCTTCATTCTCAATCGAAAGAAGTTACATGACGACCACGAGCTCAGCTTCACTATACCATTATCAGACCCACTCCCTACACAAATATATGTGAGAGCTGTTTCTGATAGATGGCTAGGTGCAGAAACGGTGTACCCGATTTCGTTCCAACATTTAATCAGACCTGACACCGAGAGTGTTTATACCGATCTTTTAAACCTCCAACCTTTGCCCATCACTGCTCTCAAGAACCCAGCTTTGGAGGAAATCTACGGCAAGCGTTTCCAATTTTTCAATCCCATGCAGACACAGATCTTTCATACGCTCTATCACACGCCAGCAAATGTTCTTCTTGGGTCACCGACAGGTTCTGGAAAAACCATTGCTTGTGAATTGGCTATGTGGTGGGCATTCAGAGAGAAACCTGGTTCTAAAATTGTCTACATCGCTCCCATGAAAGCACTGGTGCGTGAGCGAGTTAAGGATTGGGGAGCTCGCTTAACTAGACAAATGGGCTTAAAGCTGGTTGAATTGACTGGTGACAATACGCCTGATACACGGACCATTCGAGATGCGGACATCATTATTACTACTCCAGAAAAGTGGGATGGTATTAGTCGTTCGTGGACCACACGAGGTTATGTAAGACAAGTTAGTTTGGTTATCATCGATGAAATCCATCTGCTTGGTGGAGATCGTGGTCCTATTTTGGAGATCATTGTCTCTCGTATGAATTACATTGCAACTCAGACCAATAGCTCGGTCAGACTTATGGGCATGTCGACTGCATGCGCCAACGCTATGGACTTAGGGAACTGGCTTGGCGTCAAGGAAGGTCTGTTCAATTTCAGACATTCCGTCCGACCTGTTCCATTGGAGATTTTCATCGATGGATTCCCAGAAGTTCGAGGCTTTAGTCCTCTAATGCAGTCTATGAATAGACCGACTTTCTTGGCCATTAAGACCCACAGTCCAGATAAACCAGTTATTGTCTTTGTTGCTTCTCGAAGACAAACACGCTTGACAGCTAAAGATTTGATTAACTTCTGTGGCATGGAGGATAACCCTCGTCGATTCGTCAAGATGTCTGAGGAAGACCTCCAATTGAATCTTGCCCGAGTCAAAGATGATGCTTTGAAAGAAGCTTTAAGTTTTGGCATCGGCCTGCATCATGCAGGTTTGGTGGAATCCGATCGTTCCCTTGCCGAAGAACTATTTGCCAATAACAAGATTCAAATCCTCGTCGCAACATCCACTTTAGCATGGGGTGTTAATCTTCCAGCTCATCTAGTTGTCGTGAAGGGTACTCAGTTCTTCGATGCCAAGATTGAAGGATATAAAGACATGGACTTGACGGATGTTCTACAAATGTTGGGTCGTGCTGGACGTCCTCAATTCGATACTTCAGGAATTGCTCGTATCTTCACTCAAGATTCCAAGAAAGCATTCTACAAACATTTCCTACATACAGGTTTTCCAGTCGAATCATCTCTCCACAACGTCCTAGACAACCATCTTGGCGCCGAAGTATCCGCAGAAACAATCACCACCAAACAAGACGCTTTAGACTATCTAACCTGGACTTTCTTCTTCCGTCGTCTTCACAAAAACCCCTCATATTACGGCCTCGAAATCTCGGCTGAAGAACACAATACCATCACCGCTCAACAAATGGCCAATGACTACATGATTTCTATGGTTGACAAATCGTTGGCCGAACTCGCCGAATCTAAATGTCTCGAGATCTATCCTAACGGCAATATCGATTCTACCCCCCTCGGAAAAATCATGTCCTACTATTACCTATCCCACAAAACCATTCGTCACCTCGTTACCCACGCTAAACCCAACGCCTCGTTCCGCGATGTGCTTTCTTGGATGTCCTCAGCAACCGAATACGATGAGCTCCCGGTCCGCCACAACGAAGATCTCATCAATATCGAACTCTCCAAGAACTTGCCTCTCCCAGCAGACGCAGCACATTTCAACGGTCTTCCCATGTGGGATCCTCACGTGAAAGCTTTCCTGCTACTCCAAGCTCATATGAGTAGAATCGACCTACCTATCTCCGATTACGTAGGTGATCAAACCAGTGTTCTCGATCAAGCCATCCGTATTATACAAGCTAGTATCGATGTTCTCACCGAGTTAGGATATCTCTCAAGTGTCATCCAAATGATCACCCTACTTCAATGTATCAAATCAGCCCGTTGGCCCGAAGACCACGCATTATCTATCTTCCCCGGTATCCCCGCCGATTTCAACCCTACGTTTGACTCGAGTGGTAAACAAGATATTATACCCAGCTCCCTCCAACAATTCTCAGCACTACCTCAACACGCCTATCAAAATCTTAAGAATGCTCTACAAATACCCGTCAGAACCTTGCAGGCATTTGAAAAAGCAGCAAATATGATACCGAATTTGAGAATCGAGGTGCAGAATGTTACGGCATTGAAAATGGATGTTATGATCAGGAGAATCAATGGCTTAGTCGATAAAGAGGGGAAAATGTACGCGCCCAGATTTCCAAAGAGTCAGAATGAGGGGTGGTTTGTGCTTTTGTGTAAAAAGGGTAGTGATGAAGTGGCTGCCATTAAACGCGTGGGATGGAGTGCTCCGAAGGGTAAAAATGCTGGAAATGGTGGGAATGGAGGTGAAGAGGGGAAAGCAAGTAATGCAATAATAGGCATAGGTGTTAAACCACAAGCAAGAGCAACACTTAAATTTCCGGGGACGGAACAGGGTGAGGAGGGTAATATACAGGATGGCAGGGTGTACGATGTGTGGGTTGTTAGTGATGGGTATAGGGGGGTTTGTTTTAAGGTTGAGGGGGTACAGGTGCCGGATGTTATGAGGGTTGATGTTGGGGATGAGGGGAAGGGGAAGGGGAAGGGGGTGGGAGAGGGAGAAGGGAAATAGAAGGGTTTAAGAGGTGTTTGAGCGGGTTGTAGGGGAGGAAGAGGGGAGAAAAAGGGGATAGAGGATGATGAATGTGAATATGAATATCAATATGAATAGACGAATTATTTTAATGACTAGAATGAATGATATTATAAATTAGACACTTAATCATACAATATCATCAACCTACGGTCCCGATATCTCAAATTCATCTATTCCACCTCCAAATCAAGTAAACTAAACTGAATCAACATCTAAATCGAAAATACCTCCCACCCATCACAAATTTCCAAGGACTCCACTTCAATCTACTCAAGTATTGTTTGTAACTTTGTATATGCTCAGTACTATAGTATTGACTGTATTATAGAGATACTAATAATGGATCTCTAATAATATTAATAATAATATAATCTCAAATATTCACTACGGTACTATACTATACTATACAAGGGTATCAAGGGTATCGATGTACTCGAGTATATATCTTAGCTATCCCATCCCCCCATCTCATCCCCCTCTCTATCCTTCAATATCCCATCTCCCTAGTGTCCCCTCCCATTTTAATCTCTGCCAAATCCCTTCCCTCCCCTCTGATCCCATCCCTTTCCTTCATATTCCAATCTTTTAATCCTGACTTACCTCTCCCACCTCTCTCATTTTATTCCCTACCCTTCCCCTCCACATCCCATCTCCCTAATCTCATTAAATACCATTCCATCACTAGCTTAGATAAGTAGGTAACTACTAACCAGGTGCTAAATTATATACTCATACTACGCTACACTACACTAGCAAGCTATAAAACAACAACTTAATTAAACTGCTACTCTAAACTAACTAAATTACTGCTCTGAACTAACTGCTAAACTATTAAGCTAAACAAACTACTGCTCTGAACTACTAAACAACTAACCTCCTATTAAACACTATTGATAAACTATTAAACTACCGCTCTGAACTAACTAGTAAACTACTAAACTAAACTACTAAACTATCAAACTCTTACTTTATACAACTAAACCAATCTACTAAACTCTAAAGTACTAAACTATTATATTAAACTACTACTCTAAACTACTAAACTAAACTTCTACTCTAGAATAACTACTACTCTAATTTACTAAACTACTTGAGTAAGTAATTCCAGTAATTCTAGTCAATGATATGAAATGATATGATATGAGATTCTATTCTCAAGATGAAATGATATTCTCAAGATGAACTGAAAAGAAAAGAAGCTATTTATATCGTATTCGCGTTCGAGTATTATATTATATTATACCATACCACACCATACATACCACACACACATCACACACACCACATCACAACTCAATTCCTTCCAATCACACACGTCACAACTCAATACCACATCATACCACACAAACATAAAAAGATATCAATATACGATTTACTACTACTACCAGTACCACCACACCACCACGCCACCACCAATACAACTAACTCATCAAAAGAATAAACGCCCGCCGTTGAATTTAAAAAAATAGGTATATATATATCCACATAATGCATGCTTCCATCCATCATCCATCCATGCATCAACCCCAATCCAAATCCAAATCCAATCCAGACCAGACCAAACCAGACCAGACCATACCAAACCAATCCTTCCTTTCACCCGCGCATCCATCCATACCCAATGTTCCGTCCAATAAACTATAACCAATAACCAATAATCCGATAATCCAATATCCTATTTCCGTGCTAATCCATGGGTATGTATAGGATGGGCCTGGATTTTTCCATAGCTAGCTTGTCGTATTCGTGTGTTTGTGTTTTGTGTTTTGTGTATTGTGTTTGTGTAATGTGTATTTGGGTGTCATAATCATTCCCTATTCATGTCCATTTCCCTCTTTTTTCAAGAATCCTCTCGATTTCACCCGACCAAACCTAACTCCTCAACCAACTACTTCCCGCCGCGCCTCCACTCCCACTACCCCCTCTATTCCTATTCCCACTCCCACTACCACTCGCATTTCCCATCCCACTATCCCTCCCACCATTTCCATTCCCCCCTAAACCCAGACTCCCCTCACCCCCTGCCACCTCCAAACCCGGCTGCACACCCGCCAACGGACTACTCGGCGAACTCGCCTCACTCCCATTACTCCTAACGCTCGCCGTCCTCCTATGCCCACCATAACCCATAAAGCCACTCAGAGAACTCCCACTTCTTTCCCTATCCCCCTCTTTCTGCACTGGACTTTGCGGACCCCTCGAACTCCTATTCCTACTCAATGGAAAACTAACCATCCTGCCTTTGCTCCCCGAAAATCCAAATGCTGCTCCTAATCCTCCTCTTTCTTTCTTTTCTATATCTGTACCGAGGATTTTACTCGCTTTTGCGTTTCCGGATGAGGAGTCTGTACTCATGAGATCTTCGACGAAACTACTGGGGAAGAGACCCCATTTTCCTTTTGCGGTACAACCGCTCCAACACCATTGATCCTGCCATGCATATCCTACATTATAAATCCTTTCCCCCCTCGAAAATTTAAGCCACCCTTCTTCTTTATCTTTAGGTTTCCAATCCCATTTCGCAACTGCTTGGAGGGAACTTTGTGGGTTCATTTTCACCTCGTCCCGCGGGGGTGAGAGAAGTGAAATGGTGTTTGCGGGGAACGATCCGCGTTCACCGTCATGATACCCTATGCACCAATTACCACTAAAGCGTTCTGGGAACGTTATCCCGACAATTTTCGCACCGTCTGCAAAATGCATAGTTGGCTGACCGTCAGGATCACGAAAGGTTTTAGCGGTAGGTTTGGGGTGATGGGTTATGGTTGCGTGAGCGGAAGGGCGAGAGGCTACTTTGGAGGCGATCTCAGACATGCAATAGGTAGAGAGTTTGGGTTCGTGGATGGTGAATTGGATATCGAAATCGAGGACCGAGGGAGGTTGTATCCCATAGACGGTTGTGATGCCTGTTACTTGGGGAAGGGGACGGGGGTGACGGGCTAGGTGACGGAAGAGAGATGTTACGCTGAAAAAGATGGTTGCGTCGTGGTCTTCGACTGTGCGGTGATCTTCGATGCAGAATATGCACTTGATGGAGATGTTAGGGATTATTGTAAAAGTAAAATAAGGCAAAGAAAAGAGGTACTCACACCGTAAATAGCATCATCTATTGAAGTTGTCTTGAGATGACATTTGGAAATAAATCGTTGACGCCATCGAATACCAGTGTTAGAATAAATACCAGAACCTATTAGACCAGACAGCATTAGCATCCCGCTTCCACGCTTCAAAGCTAATTTGTATACATACGATCAAGCAATCTATCCTTCTCCACATCATTCCATCCCACTTCATACGCACACTTGATACATCTCGCACTCAGGGTGGCACTATAATGACCCTGGTCCTTCTGTTAGTACAAACAAACCTATATATTAGCAAGGGGACGCGAATCAAATCTGACCAATGAAAGTTCTTATACAAAGCAAATTTAGCAAAGAAATTCTACATACCGAAGGTCTCTTGACAACTTTAAATCCTGTTTCACCTCTAATCATCGCCTTAGCCCCCGGACAAAATCCATCGAATTTATAAAATGAACTATCATGTCTCATAGGACAATCTATACTTTTCATTGAAGGAGTTGCTCTATGCATTGCTAGTTGACTTTGACTTCGATTTTCCACGATAGGATTTGGAGCCTGTATTGGTACTGGTTCTGGATCCTGACTCGAAGCAACCTCTAAACCGCTTTCAATAACGGGAACAGCTTCTAATCCTTCTTCAACTCCAGTTCCAAAAATAGGCACTTGTAATGTGGCAGCTAAAGGCGTAGTCACGATTGGGGTAGCGGTTGTAGATGCAAGCCTATCCCATGAACTTTGTTCGTGTATGTCAGACATAGGTGGACTAACTGGACTTTTCATCCACATCGACGTTCCCGATTCCGAAGGTTGATATTCGCTAATGCCTGGACTCATTGGTGTCGCTGAGATCGGCGTCGGGGGCTTCAAGGATGCAGGAGAGAAAACTTCATTTTCCGGCTTAGTCGTACTTGAAGATGCGGGTGTAGCATCACGATCCCGTAATGAACCATTCCTTGAACTCCCCCCTTGAGATGTCTGACCTTGACTTCTTTTCCGCCCTATCAAATCATCATATCCACTCCCTCGGGAACTATGCCTCTCTATTGGACTACTAGTTGATGAATATGAGGACCAAGGAGATGTGAGCATTGATCCATCACTGAAACTTTCACTTGCCCTGTTCTCTTCGATCGAAAAGACTGACTTTCGTAGTTCGTCATGGAACGACATACGAGATTGTCGTCTTCGTTCCAGGAATTCCTCATTTGCATTTAGCCGTTGATATACGAGCTCTTTAGCTATTAGTATTTGCTTTGTAGGTGGCGATTCATATCCATATTTAGAGGGAGGTGTAGGTTGTAATGATTCCTGATAACTTGGTTCGGGAGATAGACCACGGGGAGGGGTGTTTGGTCCTACATCAAAATATGGTCCACTCAAGGTCCATGGATTATCTTTTTTGGGAGACCTCTTAGGAGCTTCGGATGCCAGGACTTTATTTTCGATAATTTGTCTATTGAACTGAAAAGGTAATCCTAGAGAGGGTGGAGTAGTAGAATTTGAAGGACCTGGTATCGGTTTTCGTCGAGGTATTTGTTCCATGATCGGAATATGTACCGGACTCAAGGGGGGAGATTTATCCTCCATCCGAAAATCATGACGATCCGTCTGATCTATCCGATCCCGAAGATTGTTGAATATAAAAGTACATTCCGTCCGACATCTTTTCGATTGATGTCTAACAGTTGTGAAAGCTGATGGTTGAAAGGATCCAAGATTCTCATCGAAATCTTGACATTCATCAATTTGATCCCTTAGATCAATTCTAACCTCCTTCAATCGATTTTGGATAGATTCTACCAAATCATCAGTCAATAGCCCTTCCAAACTTAAAAACCATAGAAAATCACTCACCATCCTCCATCAAAGCCTTAGCAAAATCTTCTCCACATGATCCAACAGCATCTCTATAAGCATCAGCAATAGCCTGCCTACTCTTCTCCATATTCCTCTGCAATTCTTCTGCCAATTCCGATATATATAAATAGTTCTCCGGGCCATGGCTCGCAGATCTCGAAACCCTCTTCGTCAACTTGATCCCCGCATCCAAAGCCTTTATAATGCCCTTGACGGGAGGGGCGAAATCGTCCAACATGTGGGCGGGAGCTTGCGAGCGTAGCCCGCGAGTAGTTCGTGTATATCTAGGGGGACTACCGAACCAAGACCGACCCAAGACGAGACCTTCGGGACCTTGTTCACGAACCCTCAACTAGTCCGACCGTTTCGCGCAGAGGCCACTCCGCTTCCACTTGTTTTAAGCTTAATTGATAATCGAGTGCCAGTGGTATTCGGGGTCGTGTTTAGAAAAATCGCTCTGCGTCGATCAATCGAAGGGGTAATATCCGAATCCAGATCCGTTTTCCCAGCAATCCAGTCCGGTCCCTCAATCTCGAAATCCCAATCCGCAGTCCACAGTATCAAAATGTAAAGAACGATATGCTGAAATATGTATGCTAGCTTCAAACGAGGAAAGAATGATTGCGCAAGTAATTAGGTAGTTAGGTAATACTTTGAACGAATGTAGGTGAGGTCTGTGTCTGTAAAGAGAGATTTGAACGCGAAATGATTACTGCGTTGCGCTGCACTACTGCACCTGAGGCTCTTTACATTACGGTATGTATATGTAAGTAACCTATTACTCGGTATTTGTTACTAGCCCACAGGTCGCCCAGTCTTTTGGTAGTGCGGTGGTATATGCAGTATAACCATACTAGGAAATGTATCCGTAAGATCTTATAATATAGAATCCTCACAATGACTGGCAGAGGTACGATAGTACGATGCCCAGAGAGAGGTACGACGTATGAAGTGTAGATATGCCAGAATTACAATACCCAAAAGCACGATATCGATTATTCCATCTCATAAACTCTCCCACAATAGCTGCTGAATGCTGACCGACACACACATACGTAGCTTTGCTTGAGAACTTTATTAGCACTAGAAGCTTACCTAGGTATTATTTGCTCTATACAGTCAGTTCTTTTTCCCACCACACGCACAATCATACAATCATCCGAAGAACCAAAACACTAACCCCAAATAGCATTAGAGGCCGAAAAGCATCTTCTTTTTTTTTCAATTAGTACAGGGCTTAACCAGGGGCTATGCTAAGTTTTGCAGCACAGCCGTGGATCAGGGCTGAGAATAAAGTGGTACATGGAGGACTAATAAGGCTCTAGGTAGCTAAAACTACTTAGTAATCCCGAACTATGGAGTACGAATCCCCTGTTCTACAAGTTTTATTATATATATAAAAAATATGAGATACCTATACAATTGATAATATACTCGAGTATATTCAGTACATCAAACTTAACCTTGTTTCCTTCTCAATAAAACTGTAAAAGAAAGAATAACCCTTAAAGTATCTACTCGAGTACTTTAATTCGTATCTAATCTACCCAAGTAGCTCTAGCGGATTAGCTAATCAATCCATCCGTGACCATTTGATAGAGTCGGTTGGTTCAGCCCGGGCGTCAATTCCATCCCTTCATCCCATCCATTTCATTAGGCGTTTTTTAGGTTTGGATATACTCGAGTAGATTTTCTACTGTTGTGATTGATTTTAGCTTATTCTCTGAATGCTTATAGTAATGATACAGTAAATATATAAAGATAAATGGATATATGCCAGCGGCTATTGGATCTCAAATGATTTTGAATCAATCACTATATTTTTATTTCTCTCTTTCTAAATATTTATTTGCATCAAGTCGTTGGTCTGAATTCTGATTGCTCTCATCTTTGTCTCATCTTATCGCATAAAAAAGACGTTCCAATCGATTTACTCCTCCGCGCGCAGTGCCTGAACCAGAACTGGATGTGCGCCAGCAAATCCCATACTAGTCAAATATGTAAAGAATAACTCCATTGTACAAGAAGGGACAAAGGAGGCACGAGTAAATTCAAAGCTTAAAAGGTTGCAATGGCAACTGCGATGGCTTGACTATCCGAGTGCGAGATTGAAATGCTAATCTCCTTCACACCAGCTTTCTTTGCTGCTGTTGCGGCATCACCGTGAAGCTATATGTTCGTTAGTGAATGATTCTCTCTCTTAAATGAGGTGTGGTTTAAACTTACCGAGACAATTGGTGCACCCTTTTCGTTGTTGGTGATCTCAATCTCCTTCAAGGGTGCTCCGGCGCCCTTGCTTGCAACACCAAGAGATTTGAATACTGCCTCCTTTGCACTCCACTTTCCAGCAAAGGATGCCTGTGGGTGGGGTGCTCGCTTGCAGTAAGCAACCTCTTTCTCGGTGAAGTTTCTCTCTAAGAATGTGCCGTTATCAATGTTGATAGCAGCGATATCCTCTACATCAACACCAACTTTGTTGTTGGGCGCCGAAGCACCCTTTGCAAGTGACTCAACCATTTGCTTTGTTCTCTCTATTCTCTCCTTGTTGACAGCCTTCTTGGCGAAGTCTGGAGCATAAGTGAGAGCAGAAGTCTTCTTGTCAACTGATACACGAGCCTCTGGGTTAAGGAAGACAGCTCCTTGTTGTTCATCAGAGTAAGGTGAGTTGTCTTTGGCAACAAACAAGGTGTTCGTGATCATTCCGTTGTGGAAGTATCGGTAAGCCTTTTTCTGTCTGGCCTCAACCTTAGTGCAGTATTCCGAGTATGTTTTCTCATCAAGAGTGGCGAACAGATATTTGGGATGAATACCAATAGCTTGGGTACCCTTTTGACCGAAACCGAAAGAAGTAACCGAGAAAGCCTTGATACCATCCGTTTGAATGCTGCGATTGGGGTAAACGATGTAGTCAAACTTCTCCATGACTTGGTCAATATTGTCGGCATTTCTGTTACCAGGAACCAGACCACTGTTGAGGACCTGCAAAGAACCGTTGAACATCCAAGCTCCAGCAGCACCCTTTGGATGACCTGTCAAGTACTTCTGGAAGATACCCATGACAGCGTTACCCTTCTTACGGCCAAGATGCTCCATTTGTTGGCAAACGACCGAACATTCGTTCTTGTCATTCGCAACAGTCGAGGTACCGTGGAAAGATGCCACATCCAGGTCGTCAATGGTCAGGCCCCAAGTAGCAAGGGCACCACGGAGAGGAGCAATGGTAGGATCTTTCTTCCAGAAGGTGTTACCAAGACTGTTCAAAACCTCACGTTCTTGACGTAAAGCCTCGCGCTCGATGTGTTGTGCTCGTTCTTGAGCATATTCGGTTTCGTTGAACTCTCCTCCTTGAGCTTTCATGGCAGAAATCTCCTCATGAAGATATTCAAGTTCCGATTCTTGCCATGCCTTGATATTTTTCTTGCGAAGCTCAACTTGTCTGCGGCGGTACTTGATATCCAAAAGAGGCGATGGGAATTTGCCAGGATTTTCACGAGCGGTTGTGAGAACACCTTGACCCGGGGCAGGAACAGATCTTCCAATTTTATCAGTGGCAGTGGTAGTCAATCCAACGATACCATAGATGGGCACGCCCATGTCAAGAGCAAGTCTGGCAGTCATGATGACTTGCATACCACAACCTTGTGACTCCATGAAACCATTTCTCGTGGTAGTGGTAGGACGAGACATTTCCCTAGGTGTACGGCCATGAGCGATTTCATCAACAGCATTGCTAGTGGCCTTCATGTTGGCAAACTCGTATGAACCTTCTTCTTGGAAGTCATCGAAACCACCAACAAAGCAAACACGAGCTTTTCCTTCCACGATGGTCTCATAACCAATGTCGATGGATTCGACTGCTGTAGCACAAGCTCCAACAGGAGTCTTGATTGGACCAGTGGAGGACATCAACAACATGTTTACCCAAGCACTCATAGTGTTGATGAAAGACTCCTGGAGGATGTCCTTTTGGAGTGGTTTGTCCAAGAAACGGTCTTTGTACATTCCTCTCAGGGCCGAGGTACCACCAATACCTGATCCAATGCAGTTACCTACTTCGGAGATGTGTACATACTGGTAGAACTCGTATGGATCAGTGATACCAGATGCCAAGAGAGACTCAACAGTACAGACAAGGACGAACAAGGTCACAGGGTCAACTTGTGAGATAATGTCGTCAGGAATACCGTATTTCTTAGCATCCCATCCAGTAGGGATTTGACCTGCGACAAGTCGGTCGAAGCGAAGGGCCTTTGGAATAAGAAGCGTGGCACCCTTTCGCATGCGAACGAGATACTCTCCAGAGTCTGGGATCTCGAAGATCTCAGCCTTGTCACCGTGCTCACGTTTAAACTCCTCTGCTGTTTCCTTGGAGGTCTCAAATGGCTCCAAGTCCTCTTGAATGACGACTTCTTGAAGCAATTGCTTCTTGTCCGGGTTGTAGCCATTGAAAAGTTCGGGCTCTATCAAACGAATACCAGAGTGTTCGAGAATGTACTTCTCATATTTGCCCTTGATATCCTTATCGTCAACTGGATCTCCAGTCTTGGCATCAACCCATCCTGCATATGATTTACCTTTGAGGTTACCATTGTGATTTTTGATGAGACCCATGATCCAAGCCATCTCAACACAACCTTCCAAAGAGAATTGGCCATATGCCTCCATTTCCCATCTAGTGCGAGAGTTACCCCATGGTCCAACCTCAGCGAAACCAGTGACTACAACAACCTTTTCGAGGTCAACCATTCCCTTGAGATTTTCGTTGAGTGGAGCAATGTCCTTCTTCCAGTCTGGCAATTGTGGGAAGTCGTATTTGATGTTTGCACGTGGTTCAATTGTGACCTTCTTGTAGAGTGCCTCGCTGTCTTCACCATTGACAATCTTGTTCTCAATAGCAGTCTCCTTGGTGACAGCTTGTCGGACTTCGCTAGTCTCCATGATGTCTTTTCGGAGTTTTGTCATCATATCCTTGAGATTGGGAATGAATTGTAAACCGCCGTTCAAATCAGCGAAGACTGGCTCAGATTGGCAGAGGTCAACAATGTCAGGAGCCATAAGACCTAACAGATTGAAAGCCATTTCTTGCTGAGAGAATGTGCGTACACCGTAAGCCTCGACGCCTTCTGCGACAATGTTGTTCCCAGACATGAGACCAGTACCACGAGTCCATCCAATGACAGCTCCGCAAATGGTGAGGAAGCTGCCCCAGCTTTCCGAGTGCCATCTGTTGAACAAAGTTTCCAATGCCAGTTTGGATTCGGCGTAAAGACCATCGTTTCCGAAGGTACCGTGGTTTGGAGAGAGCGGCAAGACGACTTGAGCAGGTCTGGTCTCGAAACCTCGCTCGAATTTCTGGGTCTTAACACAACCCAAAAGACGGAGAAGATTGGTCAACATTATACGATGGGCAAGCTCGGATTTTGAGTCGATGCTATCAATCTCACGGCCGTTCTCGGGGATGGCAGCAAACGGAATGACATAGTCGAGGTCCCATCCAAGACCCTTCTTTGGATCGTAAATGTAATCAACCAAGGCCTCAACATCTTGTTTGCTACCTTGGTTGAAGGGAACAACAATAAGTTGAGAACCTCGGGATCCGTAGCGAGCATACATTGATTGATAATACTCGGTAACTTGTCTGGAGAATCGACTGGTAGTCACAACAACCTTAGCGCCACCACTGATCAACCCTTGCAAAACGTCGGCACCAATCGAACCAGCTCCGGCACCAGTCATCAAAGCATTCTTGCCTTGGAAAGTGACGCCAGATTTAGCAGCTTGCTCTAAGCCATCAAGATAGAGGCCGGTAAGCTTCTTGCTGTATTCCCAGCCGTGCTCGTTCTTTCTCTTCAAGTGGAGGAACGGAATGGTCTCGACCTTTCCAGCCTTTGCATGGCCATTAGTCTTGCCACCATTCATCTTAACTCCGTTCTTCTTGCCGGATGAGGCCTTGCCATTGCCGTTCTCTTTGGGGATGATCTGTCCTTCACTCATTGCTAAAGAGCGAATAACGTCACCGTAGAGACTCTTGATTTGGAGTTGAGATGCTGTGGAGAGCTTGTGTTGCTGCTTGATAAGTTTGTAAATACGGCTGAGATCGTTCTGGACCTTGGTGCGGTTTCCGTATTCCGAAATCTTTCCTCCATCAGCCATTTCTCGTACATAGTGCTCAAGCTTTCGGACACTAGATCTTGGGATCTCGGCGTAATCCATGTTGCCGCGAGCATCGATTGTTGTGTGTGGTCCAGTTGGCAATGCAACATCCTTGTAAACAGGTGACTCGTTGAGTACATCTCTGCAGTTATCAATGAGTGACTGTCCGAGTTCTTTTGCAAGCTTATAAGTTTCGCCACGCTCGGTTGGGCAGTTGTCAATATGGTATTGCATGAATTCGAGAAGGGTAGGATTGGATCTGTTCATGATGCGAATGCACTGACTGACGATTTCTCGATCAACTGCCTGAAGTCGACCAAAAATGATATCGTAGTACATCGTCAAGGCATCTTGTCGCGCCCAATTCCATGACGAATCGTATACTCTAGCTTTTAATTGGGTGAACACGGGCTCGATACCTGCAGCGTAAAATTCTCCATGTTCAACATTCCACAGGTCAAGTTGCGTTTGAAGAGCCTTTTCTGATTGTTGTGCACCAATGAACGCCTTGTCGCCTGCTCGAAGATCCATCTTGAGGTATCTGGCGTAAAGTTCAAGCTGCTGCTTGAAAAGTGCTCTCTGATCCTTGGTCAAAGCATCAAGGGCAGCGGGATCCATCATCATTCCACCACCTGAACCACCTGCATCAGCACTGGCAGATACCGTTAAAAGACTAATTCCTGCATTTGCTGCATATTTTTGTGTAACATCGTCGAGGAATGCCTTTGCATCATTGTCGGATCCTAAGCGTGCTGCTGGCTCCATGGTCAGAGCCAAAAGCAAGGCACCATCTTGTCTTCCGGATCCCAGACCCCATCGTGTTTCCAGATATTTTCGTGCTGCAGTAATATTGAAACCACCAGGCATTTTTGAGGATATCAATCTCGCAATAAGGGATGATGATTGTTTCCCTAATACGCCATTGAAAGTTTGCTGCATCGAAGCTCCTAATTCGTCTAGAGGGGTGTCTTCTGGCTTCTCGGGCGTTGATCCGAATTCTTTGCCCAAATCTCCTAATATTTCATTTTGAAGTGTAGATTTTCCTGTAGAATTTCCATGATTAGCCTCTGCTACCCAAGCAGTCAAAAACGACGGCTCTTACCTCCGACAAGATCCTTAATGGCCTTGGTCAATGGAATATCCAAAAGTGGTTTCTTGAGTTTTTGGGCTATCAAAGATCGCACAATATCTATGGCTACGACTGGGGAATCTGGGACTTGTGCGGCAGGGCCTGCACTTGGCAGAGGGGCTGCTGCAACGGGTGTAGGTGCCGAACCAGAAGATGTTGCCGGTGCTGAAGCAGAATCACTTGGAGCGGCCGCGGGCTCATCATCCACGGGGTCGACATCATAATAAATCTCCTTTGCATCCTTGTTGTAGCATAGAATTTGACGTTGAATGGATTTTGCTGCATCGTAGGCTTCGTATTTTGAGGCGAGTGTCCGCTTGGCCATAGTACCAAGAGTATCTGCAGGACCGATTTCGACGATCCTCTCAGTAGTCTTTTCATCCAAAATCACATCTTGTGTTTCAATCCATCTCACGGGAGATGCAAATTGATATGCCAAAAGCTCAACGAGGAGCGTATGGGCGAGCTCTTGCTCGACTTCGGGACGCATGATGGAGGTATTGCGGTCGAGGAAAATTAAATTGTATTCGAAGGGGGTATCATAAAAAGAATTTCGGCGAAGGAATTGTAAAAGTTGGCCAGACTGTTAAATTCAAATTTTTGAATCTTAACACAGCACTTTCTCTTTTTCTAGTAGCGAACAAAAGACTACCCTAGGAATTCCTCTAAAGTCTATCTCTAGTAATACAAAAGATATAGAGACTTTTTGACCTAATCAGCAAAACAAAATGACTGATTTTATTAGGGAAATTGAAATCAAAGTGAGGTTTAAATGAGGATGGGGAATAATGGACTTGACAGAAGGGAGGGGAGGCTTCTAATGTTCTATCTGGTGGAGGGGAGAAAAGACAAATAAATTGTTAGAGTAAAGAGAAGCTTTCTTGCATTCTACTACTGTAAAAGCATTATTATTTGTCTCTAGGATTACAAGGGGAGCGATCTCAATGGTTGACAATTTTTTGGCCTTCCTCCCAACAGACGGGGCGGATTTTGAGGCTAGATAATATTAGGTTTAGCTTAATCCGCTAACCCTTGCTAATAATTATTCTCCCCCCTCGAAAGCACACATCCATCTCAACGACCCTTTTGACGAGGCTTTTGACCCGACATCAAGGGTTCAAGAGGAGTTCAAGGTTTCAAGAGTGTATGGAGCAAATAGAATGCATCTTGCCAATACGACCAACTGTTACACGCTTTCTGTCCTATACATGCAATCCGATATGGAATTAGAATTCTGTATATACGGTAGGTACACAAAAAAGGTAGAGAAGGTCGGTCGGCGCATCCCTCTTGGACCCCCCTTCCTTGATTGTATGCCATAAACTGGGGGTACCGTATACTGCTATAATCGGAATTCTAGCTTCAAGGCGATCCGGCTTTCGCTTCAATATGGCTTCAATATGCTTCAATATGCAAGACTTTTATGAAGACAAGGGCAATATTAATGGATCTAATATCGATATTGATTACCCCTCGCCTCGAGAAGGGAATGTCATGCCATTATTTGGAATGTGGTAAGCAGATATATCAACATTTCTACTCAACAAATGATTACTTATGGAAACCTGCAACCAATATCCAATATCCAATATCCAATATCCAACCACGGCCTACATCCGAAGACCCCTTTTTATTTTAGATTCCCCGATAAACTATGGTGCCACGAAGTTTCAGGGGGAGAGAAACATGAGAAAGGACACATTTTCGAGGAATTACGGAACTAAATCTAGGTACGCGCAGTAGTAGGAACTTCGAAAGTTGCCCCCCTTCCATACCTAGGTGTTCCGCTATTAGGACGATACCGGTACAGTACTTTGAGTCTTTGAAGTTGTTTGAACTTCATATGGATATCAATGAGGTTGTGTTACAAGTGACGTTCATGCAAGATAAAAGATAACAAGACCAGGGCCACCAGGCTGACTGTTTGACCAGGTAGCCCCATAGATATTGGAGTAGAAGTATTTTCAACCCCCTCCTTCCTGGTGCCCCAACAAATCACTAACTATATTGGGTCTTTTCCCCTGCACTGGTGAATGATTTTTTGGCGTTACGTTGGGAGATGGAAAGCTTTCCAATTTATTAGTATTTTTAGTATTTTAGTATTGTAATTATAAGATATAACTATATTAAAAAAGGCGTACCTAATACAGATTGGTGTCTTCTACTGAAGAACTTCATACTTCTGTTCATCTGTTCATCTGTTCATCTGTCCATATCTCTCATCTCTCATCTCCCATCTTCTCAATTAATAAATTCTTCTCTCTACCTACATTTTGCATTTTGGTGGAGCGACTTGTACCCTTGCTAGAATAAAAGACCGTCTGTAACTTTTTACACCACACCAAACAAATCCCTTTCTCCTGCTCTTCATTGAGTTCCTGGAGTCCCGAGAAAAATGTATGTACAATCTAACAATTCGAAGCGTATTCTCGAGTGGAAGTTTTGATCCTGGCCTTTTACTGACCTCTGCGTAACCAGTTAAAGACAAAATTCATCACTTATACACAATCGACCACTTGCCCATCATGTACGGCACTGCTACCGGCCCTCAAACGGGCGTCTCAACACCACGATCTTCATCATCTCTGCGACCACTCGTTCTCTCACATGGCTCATTAGAGCATTCATTTTTGATACCCACAAATATTCATTTCCAAGCCTCACAAACCAAAGACCGTTTTCTCGCATCCCTTCCCGAGCCTACAGACGAACTCGCACAAGATGATGAGCCTTCATCCGTGGCTGAACTCGTTGCCAGATATCTAGGATTTGTAGCGCAAGAAGTCGATGAGGGAGAAGATGATGCGCAAGGATCATATGAGGAGGTCTTGAAACTCGTTCTAAACGAATTTGAACGTGGTTTCTTGAGGGGCAACGAGGTTCACGCTTTGGTTGCTACTCTTGACGGAATTGATGCAAAGAAACTTAAAGTAGTCGAATCCTACTATGCTGCGCGTGCAGCCAGTAACAGACCCATCCGCCCTCACGAATCAGCACTGTTCAGGGCGGCCAGCGACAAGGAAGCCAAGATTTACAATGTTTTTGGTGGACAAGGAAACATTGAAGAATACTTTGATGAGCTTCGGGAATTGTACAGAACATATGCGGTCTTTGTGGAGGATTTAATTACTGAATCTGCGGACCTGTTGCAGAGTTTATCAAAAGACCCTAGGGCCGAGAAATTATACCCAAAGGGTCTGGACATTATGTCCTGGCTTCATGATCCCGAGTCCACTCCAGATATCGATTATCTGGTTTCCGCTCCAGTCAGTTTTCCATTGATTGGTTTGGTACAGTTTTGTCACTATGCTGTGACCTGCAGAGTTTTGGGTCTTACTCCTGGGCAATTCAGAGACAGGATTAGTGGAACAACTGGTCACTCTCAAGGTGTTGTTTTAGCCGCTGCTACTGCTGCTGCTGACTCCTGGGAATCATTTGACAAAGTCGCAGGTTCAGCCCTCACAGTTTTGTTCTGGATTGGATCCCGAAGTCAGCAAACATTCCCAAGAACTTCTCTCGCACCAAATATTCTCCAGGACTCCGTGGACAATGGCGAAGGAACACCCACGCCTATGTTGAGCATTCGCGATTTGTCACAAGCTCAAGTCCAGGAACACATCAACGAGACCAATAAATATCTTCCAGAAGACCGACAAATTGCCATCTCTTTGATCAACAGTGCTAGAAATATGGTTGTTTCAGGACCTCCAATCTCCCTGTATGGTCTTAACCTCCAATTGCGCAAAGTCAAGGCCCCAACTGGTCTCGACCAGACTCGAATCCCTTTTACCGAGCGCAAAGTTAGATTCGTAAATAGATTCTTGCCAATCACATCTCCTTTCCACAGCAAATACCTTTCTGAAGCCTCAAACCATATCAACGAAGACCTAAAGGATGTCAAGATTGACAGCAAAGCATTGGGTATTCCCGTTTATGACACCAAAACTGGAAATGACATCCGCGACGATGTTGAGGGAAACATTGTGCCAACCTTGGTACGCTTGATCACCCACGACACCGTTCAGTGGGAAAAAGCTACAGTTTTCCCAAACGCAACTCACGTCCTTGATTTCGGTCCTGGTGGTGTATCTGGCCTTGGAGTTTTGACCAGCCGCAACAAGGATGGAACTGGCGTTCGAGTCATCTTGGCTGGCACAGTCAGTGGTACTGTCCCAGAAGTCGGTTACAAGTCTGAGCTCTTCGATCGTGATGAGGAACATGCCGTCAAATATGCCATTGATTGGGTAAAGGAGCATGGTCCCAAATTGGTCAAGACCTCGAGCGGTCAAACATTCGTGGACACAAAGATGAGTCGGATTTTGGGAGTCCCCCCTGTCATGGTTGCTGGTATGACACCATGCACTGTTCCTTGGGATTTCGTGGCTGCGACTATGAACGCCGGATACCAAATTGAATTAGCTGGAGGCGGATACTACAATGCCAAAACTATGACCGAGGCGTTAAGGAAGATTGAGAACGCCATTCCCGCTGGGCGTGGTATTACTGTCAACCTTATCTACGTCAACCCACGTGCAATGCAATGGCAAATTCCACTACTTGGACAATTGCGTACGGAAGGCGTACCAATCGAAGGTCTCACAATTGGTGCTGGTGTGCCATCCATTGAGGTTGCACAAGAATACATTGAGACTCTTGGCCTAAAACATATTGCGTTCAAGCCAGGATCCATGGAGGCTATTCAAGCTGTTATCAACATCGCAAAGGCCAACCCAACTTTCCCAGTTATTCTTCAATGGACTGGAGGACGTGGAGGTGGACATCACTCCTTTGAAGATTTCCATCAACCAATTCTTTCAATGTACTCACGTATTCGAAGACAAGAGAACGTTCTCTTGGTCGCGGGTAGTGGTTTCGGTGGCGCAGAAGATACTTATCCTTACCTCACTGGTGACTGGTCAAAGAATTATGGCTATCCACCAATGCCATTTGATGGATGCCTCTTTGGCAGTCGTGTGATGACAGCCAAAGAAGCATATACCAGCAAAAATGCCAAGAAGGCTATCACTGAAGCCGAAGGTCTTGATGATGCCGCATGGGAGAAGACTTATAAGGGTCCTGCTGGAGGTGTCATCACAGTTCGATCCGAAATGGGCGAGCCAATTCACAAATTGGCAACTCGTGGTGTCAAATTCTGGGCCGAGATGGATGCAAAGATCTTCAGTTTACCAAAGGAGAAGCGAGTACCCGAATTGAAGAAGAACCGCGATCACATCATCAAGAAGTTGAACGATGACTTCCAAAAGGTGTGGTTTGGACGAAACAAAGCTGGAGAAACCGTTGATCTCGAAGATATGACATACGGTGAAGTTGTTCGTAGAATGGTGGATCTGATGTATGTCAAGCATGAGTCTCGCTGGATCGACAGATCATACGTTAAGCTCACTGGTGACTTCATTCGCCGTGTTGAGGAGCGTTTCACGACTGGTCAAGGCAAGCCATCAATGCTCCAAAGCTACGCAGACTTGGACGATCCTTACCCAACCGTGGAAAAGATCTTGGCTGCTTACCCAGAGTGTGAAAAACAACTCATCAACGCCCAAGATGTGCAACACTTCCTTATGCTTTGCCAGCGTAGAGGTCAAAAGCCAACTACTTTCGTGCCATCGCTTGATGAGAACTTTGAATTCTTCTTCAAGAAAGATTCTCTTTGGCAATCTGAAGATCTTGAGGCTGTCATCGGTCAAGATGTAGGCAGAACTTGTATCTTGCAAGGACCAATGGCCGTCAAATACTCGAAGGTTGTAGATGAGCCAATCAAGGAAATCCTTGATGGCGTTCACAACTCACATATCAAGTCTTTGACTCGAGATATTTATGGCGGAGATGAAGCCTCCATTCCAGTGCTTGAATACTTCGGTGGCAAGCTCATTGAGACTGAGGAAGAGGTCGACGTTGAAGGTCTCACAATTTCGGAAGATGATGAGAAGACCACCTACCGATTGTCATACTCTCCCACTGCCGTTCTCCCATCTCTCGAGGCTTGGCTCTCATTGCTTGCAGGTCGCAAGCGATCATGGCGACATGCTCTCTTCACTTCGGAAGTATTTGTCCAAGGACAGAAATTCCAAACAAATCCAATGAAGCGAATATTTGCTCCAGTGAAAGGACTTTTTGTTGAGATTACCCATCCCAACGATCCTTCCAAGACCACGATTACTGTAAAGGAGCAACCTAGACCAAATCACTACGTTACTGTCATTGATGCGAAACTGGTTGGCAAGAACGAAATCTTGGTCAATATGATCAAGGACACAACTGCAGTCGGCAAGCCAGTATCTCTTCCATTGAAATTCACATACCACCCTGAGGCTGGTTACGCTCCAATCCGCGAAGTCATGGATGATAGAAACGACCGCATCAAGGAATTCTACTGGCGAGCCTGGTTCGGCGGTGAGACTCTTGATCTCGACGCCTCAGTCACTGGCATCTTCAATGGCGGTAAAGCTACCATCACCAGTGAAGCTATCAATGACTTTGTTCATGCTGTCGGCAACACTGGAGAAGCTTTCGTGGACCGACCTGGTAAGGAGGTCTTCGCCCCTATGGATTTCGCCATCGTTGTTGGATGGAAAGCCATTACCAAGCCAATCTTCCCTCGAACAATTGACGGTGACCTTCTCAAACTTGTGCATCTTTCCAACGGTTTCCGCATGATTCCTGGAGCCGAGCCACTGAAGAAGGGCGACAATGTTGAGACCACAGCCCAGATCAATGCGGTTCTCAATCAAGACTCCGGTAAGATGGTCGAGGTATGCGGTACCATTACCAGAGAAGGTCGTCCAGTAATGGAGGTTACTTCGCAATTCTTGTACAGAGGTGCATACACCGACTTTGAAAATACCTTTCAGCGTAAGACCGAGACACCTATGCAAATTCTTCTTGCAACCTCGAAGGACGTCGCTGTCTTGAGATCCAAGGAGTGGTTCAACTTGGACGAGCCAGATCATGAGTTACTTGGCCAGACCTTGACTTTCCGTCTTGAGAGTCTTGTCCGCTTCAAGAATAAGACTGTTTTCTCAAGTGTTGAGACTAGAGGTCAAGTTTTGTTGGAGCTTCCAACCAAGGAGATTATTCAAGTTGCTAGCGTCGAGTACGAAGCAGGTGTTTCACACGGTAACCCTGTCATTGATTATCTTGAACGCCACGGATCTTCAATTGAACAACCTATCAACTTCGAGAATGCCATCCCTCTCAATGGCAAGACTCCACTCTCTCTCCGAGCACCAACATCTAACGAGACCTATGCTCGTGTTTCGGGTGATTATAACCCTATTCACGTTTCTCGTGTCTTCTCTAGCTACGCAAACCTGCCTGGTACTATCACACATGGTATGTACTCTAGTGCAGCTGTCCGTAGCTTGGTCGAGACGTGGGCCGCAGAGAACCACGTTGGTCGTGTTCGCAGCTTCCACGCTCAATTGACTGGTATGGTTCTTCCAAACGATGACATTGAGGTCAAGTTACAGCATGTCGGTATGGTTGCTGGTCGTAAGATCATCAAGGTTGAGGCCACCAACAAGGAGACTGAAGATAAGGTCTTACTTGGTGAGGCTGAAGTTGAGCAACCAGTCTCAGCATACGTCTTCACTGGTCAAGGTTCCCAAGAGCAAGGTATGGGTATGGAGTTGTATGCTAGCAGTCCTGTTGCCAAGGAAGTATGGGATCGTGCCGATAAGCATTTCATGGACAACTATGGTAAGTTTCTTCAGCTACTTCTTACGTTACATTTCTAACAATATTTAGGTTTCGCTATTACCAACATTGTCAAGAATAACCCTAAAGAACTCACCATTCACTTTGGTGGTCCTCGAGGTAAGGCAATTCGTCAAAATTACATGTCCATGACTTTCGAAACTGTTGGTGCCGATGGTTCTATCAAATCCGAGAAGATGTTCAAGGAAGTCGACGAACGTACGACATCCTATACCTACCGATCACCAACAGGTCTTCTCTCCGCTACTCAATTCACACAACCCGCCTTGACATTGATGGAGAAGGCAAGTTTCGAAGACATGCGCTCTAAGGGTCTTGTCCAACGTGATAGCAGTTTCGCTGGTCACTCCCTTGGAGAGTACTCTGCTCTTGCTGCTTTGGCAGATGTCATGCCAATTGAGAGTTTGGTTTCTGTTGTTTTCTATAGAGGTTTGACTATGCAAGTCGCCGTCGAACGTGATGCTTCTGGACGATCCAATTACTCCATGTGCGCTGTCAACCCCAGCAGAATCTCCAAGACCTTCAACGAAGAAGCTCTTCAATATGTTGTTGCAAACATTGCCGAAGAAACTAGCTGGTTATTGGAAATTGTCAACTACAATATCGCCAACATGCAATACGTTTGCGCTGGTGATCTCCGAGCTCTTGACACTCTCACCGGTGTTACCAACTACCTCAAAGCTCAAAAGATTGACATTCAAGAGCTCATGCAAACCTTGAGTCTTGACGACGTCAAAGCACATCTTGTCGAAATCGTCCGCGAATGTGCCAAACAAACCGAAGCCAAACCCAAACCTCTCGATCTCCAAAGAGGTTTCGCTACCATCCCTCTCAAGGGTATCGATGTACCTTTCCACTCGACATTTTTGAGAAGTGGTGTTAAACCATTTAGAAGTTTCTTGCTTAAGAAAATCAACAAGACAACTATCGATCCTAGCAAGTTGATTGGAAAGTATATTCCTAATGTCACTGCTAGACCTTTCGAATTGACCAAGGAGTACTTTGAGGATGTTTATCGTCTGACTAATAGTCCAAAGATTGGCAATGTGTTGGCGAACTGGCACAAATATCAAGATGGGTATGAAGAGCCTAGTGGGGATGAGGTGGAGGTGGAGGCGGATAGTGTTAATGGAACGCATTAGATGGGGTTAAATTGGAGGATGAAGGGGAAAAACATTAAGATAAATGATGAATGGATGGGTATTGATTGGAGCTTTGCTTTGCGGGCGTCGGGGTTTTTATAAACGCTCATGTTCTTGCATGATAGACGAAAAGTCAATCATCTTTTTTAGATTAGATGGCAGCAAGTCAAATGGTAATTAGTTTATGATTATAGCACAATGTAATTTTTGCTTGTTAAATTTTGAATTTTAAATTAATAATGATGAATCTATAGCATAGTATAGTATTTCCATACTTACTCTTCTGTCATTTATACTTCTATATATATATAACATCTATAGGTGTTCGAACATCATATACTCATATAAAACATCATCCTCCATTCCCTTTCTTTCTCTCAACTCCCATCCTCTTCAACCTTTACTCTATACTATAGTAGTATACTGATACACTAGCAGCCTAGCATTTAGTACTCATATAGTACTGTTACAGTATTTTCTTTCCTAGTTGCTACTTTATATATTTTCATTATATTATTCCTTCTACTCTATTCTCTATTCTCTATTCTCTTTCCCTATTCTCTAATCACTTGTATCATTTCATTTCCTATTTTGTTCGTTTCTGTTTCGCGCGTTTCTGTTTCGTTCGTTTTTTTATCTTACTTGGGTAGAGTTTTATTTCTATCCCATTCGCTTCTATCTCAATCACTTTTATCCCATTCACTTCCTGAATCATCTAATTCATTTCTATCTCATTCATACCCATCTTATTCGCTTTCATCATTCTATTCACTTCTAGCCTATACACATATACATATACATCTTATCTACTCTCGAGTATAGTATTTACTCTTCCTCGACTATCCTTCCATCCCTTTTACTCAACTCATTTAACTCCTCTACTCATTTTATTCATTCACTTGTTTGGTATCCAACTATCTTCGCCTGTCCAATTATCCTCACCTATACATCTACCTATTCACCCCTCTATATCACCATATCACCACCAATACAAATCCATCAATCATCCCATCCCTCATACCCCACTAGCATTGAAATTCCCAGCAACAAAAATCCCACCCCTTCGAGTCTCCCTCCGATTTTCTCAAATCTATCTCTATTTCTTTCTCAATCTACTGCTTGAGTAACATATTAATATACTAATATACCCATACCGATACTAGTACCGATATATTCATCTACTTTACTCGAGTAGTAATCCTTTGATTGATTTATTCTTACTTCTTCTACTCTTTTACTCCTTTTACTCCCTATACTCCCAATACTCGAATACTCCCGTAGTATATACCTATACATACACACTATAGCTTCTATTAGTAACTCTCCTCTCTCCTCTCTCCTCTCTCCTCTCTCCTCTCTCCTCTCTCCTCTCTCCTCTCTCCTCTCTCCTCTCTCCTCTCTCCTCTCTCCTCTCTACTCTCTACTCTCTACTCTACTCCCATCAACCTTCATTCCAAAACTCAAAACTATTCAAAACTTAAATCTATCTACGAGTATACTCTATACTCTATACTCAAATAAACTTCCTTCCTGTTTAACATGTTACATCCATCATCTAGACTACTACACCTCTTTGAATCTAGTTTATCTCTCTTCTTCTTGTCTAAGCTGAACTCT
>KI628629.1:0-21116 GCA_000503235.1 Sclerotinia borealis F-4128 | reverse complement strand
CCCCCTTCTTCCCCCCCGCTTCCTCTCTCCCAAAAAATCCCTCCAAAAAGCCCTCCAAAAAGAAAGAATCTCCCAAGAATCTCCCTCAAAAAATATAGATCCTAACTAATCTTATCGATATCTACAAAATTACCATCTTCAGACTCTAATATATAATGAAAATATATAATCCATATAGTGAATATATATACGAATATACTCTAGTATAACTTCAAGTTATATATTTATATTTATAAAGATATATGAAATAAAATAAAACAAATAGATAGTATATATAGAGAAAGTGTATTTATATAATAGAGAGAAAGTAGAGAGAAAGTATACAAATAACGTACTAATTAGTATCGGTATTATAGTCTTGTTAATCCAATACTCCAATACTAGTGACGAATGTTATTTCCCGAATATATTATAACTTGAAATACTTAAGTGAGTGAGTAAGTGAGTAATGAATAATGAATATATATAATATTTGAATGTATATAAACAGTAGAGATGATGAAATGAAATTAAATAAAATAGAAAGTATAGAGAATATATATTCGAGTATGCAGAAAGTGTATATATGAATAATGTATTATAATCTAATCTAATAATGAATATATCTCTCAAAGATAGTTTGAATTTCAAGTTCGATAGTGCGATGTGTTGTGATATACAGAACGAAATATATATATATATATACTCAGTATATAAGATGCGAATATATTCGCGATGCTGTAAATGCGGACATTTCCATCTTCTTTCTTCTTCTTTCTTCCATCTTCATTCTTTTTCCCCAAAACCAAACCAGACAAAACAAATTAAATAAGTAATGAATACCTCATACCTCATACCGCCCATGAAACCCCAAACCCCCAAAAACCCCCCCAAAAATCAAGTCAAGACTCAAGCCTCTATAATCATAAAACCCACCCAAAGTAATAAAATCTTAAATCCCCGAAAACCAACCCCCGACTCCCTCAAATCGAAATCAAATCAAGCCTCCATTACCACCCCCCTCTCACTCCTTCGATTCACATATCCACTTCCCATTTCCGTTCTCGCACCCTGACTCTTATTCATATTCACATTCAAAGTATTCCCACCCTTTTCCTCCCACTCACTACCACCATTTCCCAAAACCATTTCTGGATTTCCTCTTGTACTCGTAGTTCCCTTCATCATGGCTTCTACTTTCTCTCTATTACTATTTGATCCATTTATTCCCCCCGAACTCCCCGCACTCCATTCGTCTACATCTGGAACCAGCACGAGAGTTGGTGTCAAAGATCTGGAACTCTTTATTGTAATATCTCCACGTGTACCCGGGTTTAGGATACCCATTCCCCTTACATCACCACCAGTGTGGCCCGTGACAGAAGATAACAATATTCCGCCGCGAAGACTCAATTCCGTGACACTTTCTAACGGGGAGCCCTTTGAGTTTTTCCCAATAACATTTTCACCGGTGACGAATCGTTTCCCCACTCCAGATCCAACTCCAGATCCAGCTGATATCGAACTCTGTTCACTCTGTCGATCAGAAGGACTGGTAATACCAGGAGAACGTCCACGAGGATTTCGTTTGGAGATGGTACCATTGCTAGTTTGAATGGGGATGAGTAATTGGCGTTGTTGACGCGACACGGAAATTTGGCGAGCGATGGAGACGCCGGCGGCGGATTCCAGACGTTTTTGTTCGGCGTCGCGGGAGCGGGATCGGCTGGGGTTGATGGGGGTTTCGTCTATGTGGACATCTAGGAGAGAAGGCGTTATAGAGGATGTGGATGCTTGTTTTTGGTGAAAATTGTAGGTTGGTTCGGGGTGAGGAGAAGAGATGGTGGTTTCAATGGAGCGTTGAGGATGAGGAGATGCGGGGAGAGGAATCTTGCGTGGTGAGGAAATGTTGGTTGAAGAGAGGTTGGCCGAAGTCATGGGGGATTTTTGAAGCGAGGGACGAGGTGAAAGACCCGAGGCAAGGGATGCATTCGAGAATGGATCTTGCATCAAAGGTCGTGATGATGATGCGGGTGGACTTTGATTTTCGGAAACAGGAGATTTGAGAATTCGAATGGGGCGAGGCGCGGATCCTGCTGACCAAGTTGTGATATTAAAAGTTGAGATTATCGGTCGTGGTCCCGGCGTAGATTTAATGGGAATTTTTATGTCTTGGGCCTTTTGGGGAGATTGAAAGCTTGTTGGTGATGTTTTCCTAGAATCTTTTTCTCTCATCTTTTCCTGCTCGGGCAGGGAAACTACATTTGTATATATACTACCTGGTGCACTTGCAAATGATGTGGTAGAATGTGATGATGATATAGTGCCAGTCTCACTGGTCATAGATCCAGATACCGAGGATGGGGTCCCATGGTTTTGCTTTTTGGAGTTTCCCGTCTGCCACGTTGATTCCTTTTTTTCAAAATTTGATTTGGTTGCTGTTAGTTGTGATGCGTTATATGAATCTTCCTTTTCTTGACCATTTGTGGATCGCGCATCTGCCTCTGATTCTTCGGCGGAGGATGGCGATAAAAGTTGAGATTTGTTTGGAGACCAAGTACGCGTTGTTTGGATTTGTGGTTGTGGTCTTGGAAAACTCGATGATGATTTTGCTGACTGTTTACGTGGTTTCTTAGTAGATGTCGTTGGTGAAAAATCTTTATGTTCATGTCCGCTTCGATTGGTAGGTGTTTTATTATCGAATACAAGATCAGCATGTGTATTATTATCAAAACCTGGTGCGAACGAAGCTCTAGCAGGTGAGAGGCCGGCGGGAGAGGTATTTGATCTATGTAGCGACGACTTTTCACGTGATGGTGAGCTTGCACGATTGCCTTGTCTTGAGGGTGTATTTGGAAAGAGAGAGAATGATGGGCTGTTGTGATTTGGTTGTGGTGAGGTAGCCCTGCGTCTTGTGAGAGCCTTGGTACGGGCCTCAATTTCTGCTTCCTAATTCGGAATGTTAGCGCAATTCAGGGGTAATAGAGAGGGTATAAAACCTTTGTAGCAAGTGCTTCTTCCACACTCTTAAGTCTATCCAGTGTAGCTTGGCGCCTTTGAAGTAATGAAGAAGTGTTAGTTGAGGGTTTCTGTAAGATATCCCCAAACATAACACTATATCTTTCCATTTGTACTGATGGAAGTGCCAGATCAAGTTTTGGTCCTTCGGACGACACTTTAGGATAGGATCGTAGAACTTCTACTCCAATAGGACCTTGAACACGAATGTCTGGAGTTCCTGCTCGGATGTTTGTTGATGTTGAAGCTTGGAATGAATGTTGGAAACTAGGTGTTGTGGGTGCCGTTTGAGCTCTTTTCATGTTTGGTTTCTTGCTAGTTTTACCAGAAGCTGAGCGACCACGAGATCTACCAGTACGCTTAACCTCTGGCGAAGAAGGATCGCTCGTTGGGAACTCTTGTTGTGATTCGGGTTTAAGTTGATAGAATGAGGTAGGTGTTTTTTCCTTCCGACTTCCAAATAATCCAAACCACTTCCGACCTTTCTTTTGCTTCGGAGCAACAACAGAATCGGCATAATGAGACACATCGTCCATCGGATGGAGAATACGGATTGTTTCTACCCCAAAAGACTGCTGAGCTTGTTGCATATTTTCTGGTGGATGAGCCGGACTTCCAAGTGCCATACCTATTGCAGCTTCACCAACGTTAGGATGAACAGTCATACTTGTCTTGATCGAACCAGGACTGTAGGGTCGTAGGAGAGGTTCTACCATCTGGGCCACGACTGGTGAAGGTGGGGGTCGGACAGAAGGTAGAGGAAAGTTATAAAAAGTAGGACCGTCCTTCCCATGTGCTGTCAATGGATTGAAGAATAGATCGTCCCGTGTTTCCCTCTTGACAGTATTGGCCCTCTTAGGAAAATTTCCTGTCGATTTTTTGATTCCACCCGAGGTAGATGGTCTTTCTGGAAATTTAGGCCGGTCTTGATGTCCAAATTCAAATAGTCGAAATGTGTTGGTATCGATAATCTTGGCATGTGCATCATCTGTAACATGTAGTGAAGCACTAAAGGCTGTTGCGTCTCGACCTCTAAATCGGGACATTACCGACTTCGACCTAGTCATATTCTTCGACATAGCTTATTCCCGGGATCTGAGCGTGAACTTTCGAGCCCTTCTGAACTGATAAATTGGGTTTATGTTGTCGGTGATGACGAAGTATGATGTGGCTGATGTATATGGTGAAACGAGCATGTAGATCGAATATCTTTCTCAAAGGAGTGGACAGGTCACACTAGGAGACCCTTGAAATGAAAAAAAACCAAATCGCGGAGAGGAAGAAAAAAGAGTGGAATACTCTTTGCAAGAGAGAAAAATCGAGGATAGAAAGAATAACAGAAATGGTAAGGAACATGATTATATGACTTATCTGTTATTAGTTGCATCCATCGCACACCTCCTTCAGCCCTGTAAGGTAGAGCAAGTAATAAAGAAGAAGAGATGGGGTATTTTGGGTCCCCGATATTATGATTGTTTGAGGTAGATGGGACGTTTAATTCGGAGATTTGGAGAGGACAAGGGGTCAATTTTGGAGAAGGCGAGGCCAAGCGAGTGGGTTGAAGGGCCGCCTCACAAAGGAAGGGGTATAAACAAGCCTAAAATCCTCAAGATGTGTGTAGTAGTCAATCTTGAAGCGACCTATTTGATCAGCTTCTAGGATAAGTAAAGATCCCCAAGTGGCTTAAAAGTTAGGATTTCTGCAACTATCTTATTCTTTTAGACATGGGATGGATATGGAGTGAGTCCAGATGATTTTTAAATAGTTTGAGTACTTCATGCCGCCAGAAAGTCCAACAACTCGGGTAAATTAGCACGTGCCACATAGTGGTAAACTATAACAGGAATAGTCTAGTTTTTAACTTCCCGAGTTACGGACTTTCTGGCAGTTTGAGTAGTCAGGGAAGTTTTTCCGTCCCATTCTCCATATTTACCAAACGACTGTTTTGACTAGGACCAGATAGAAATTCATCAAATGTTATTCTGGAAGGAGATGAGATTTCAAGCTGTTTTGGATTTGAGGAAAGCTAAATATGACTGTGTGGTAACGTGTGGTTGTTGTTGTGAAATATATCTCTCAAGTTCTGACACCCGGTGTCCTGTATTGATATAAAATCGACCCTTGGCTTTGGTTGAGTGTGGTTGAGAATGCTTCAGATTATACTGAGTAATAAGATTGAGGAAGACAAGCGAATGGAAATCGCGTATCAGAATCCCAGAGATTAGGGATTAGGACTAGGTTTGTTGTGGAGATGCATTAATCTCACTACTGGCTTACAATCCAATCCCATGAAGATATATTTGTTGAGGGGAGGCTCGAATGAGGATGAAAGGGCAAGGCATTGTGTGTACATGATATATTGACTATGATGGCGTGTATCGGAATAAGTTTGCCAATACGATGTTCCGAATTCGACTATATATGATTGACAGCGACGAAGTGCTCGTTACAGCAATATGCTATTCTAATCCTCACATCCAGCATCTCTTCCAATAAAACGATGAAGAATTCGCAATCTAGTTATCGTCATACAGGCCTGGCACAAGTACACAAGTACCCAGGTCCAACTGTACTTAAATCTCCGCTGACCTCGCGGTACCCTCATCTACATCTCCATATAGCATACTCTGTAGGAGCTTTCGTAAGGAACCAGGAATATCAGGAAGGATATGATTCTTGAGGGAAAGATCATCACTAGCATTTTATGGATAACCTTAAGATCTCCATGATTTGCTTGAGCCTTGGGGGACAGGAATTATGAATTTAATTAGTGTCGACCTCGTCTCCCTCGTTCTATAATACCTCCTTCATCGCATAATCTTCTGATACTGTACAGATAGATACCGATGAGACGAAACAATCGAGGAGATCAGCTCTAGCAATCAAGAAGAAACCCAACCTTGCCTCGCCAAGTTCTTCCTCCATTATTCGAAAATCTCTCTCGATGATCATTTGGTCTTTTTCTCTTTCTAGATTTCTCATCGTATTATTCATAATTATTCCATTGTATAAAGAATTTAAGCTTATAGACAAGCAAATCACATCCTCGTATATATCAACAATAACTAATCTTCAAGACCTGCAGTATCCAGTCCGGTACCAGGGTCTTCAAACGGCGTGGTAGTCGGTATATATTCGCAAATGCGATATGGGGGCGGCTCTTGTAGGTGTAGGATAATAATAACAAGGAAAGGTAATTTCCAGACGCTGAAGAGGGGGATTTTGTTGCGTGTTTGTTGTTGATTGATAAGCTTTCGAGAGTTGGCTGAAGATTGATTTGAAGTAAATTTCATATATCTCCTCTACACTTCACAAGGTATATACATATAGTATATACAATACACGGATATATACCGGTATCAAACTTTACCTAGGAGATTTCCGCAAGACCCCAAGTCTCCACCGCAAAAATCTAGAAATCCAGATCCGGTGATTTGATAAAATATAAAATCTCTAGCGATGAAGAAGGCGCCCAGGCTGTTTGTTCACTGACCGACTCACTGGTGAAAGATATATAAGACATTGTATTTTTAGTGAGTCTACTGGTTTCAAAATGATCTGCCATGATCAGATATGTATATTTTGAAACGTCCTGAAGATTTTGTATGATATACAGTAGTATATTGATACTCGAGTATATATAAGATATAATCTGATCTAGAGAAACTAAAGTATTATATGATATCCTGAAGAGTGGTCAGTAAATATACTCGAGTATAATATGAATATCAAATACTTGGGACGATATAGTATAATGCCTTAATATCACATCGATATCCGGATATTGATATATAGAGTTCATTACGAATAGCTCAGTTGAACTTAGGAACTCTGGGAATGAGATCGTATGAAATCTATATTATATACGAGTAGTCTACTACTCAAGAAAGTATCTCGGGGGTTTTTCAGGATGATTCGATAATGGTTGGATGGATAGATGGAATAATGCTAAAGAGGAAATGAGAGAAAGTCTAATAAATTGGTAGATTGTCTTGCTAGTGATGATGTAAAAAGGTAAAAACTCAATTTATCCGTTTCTGAATTTTGTGTTGGCAGGGAGGAAAGGCTAGCGAGCTACTCTTTGATCGGTGATATCGCCAATGTTGAAGACATAGTGATATCAAAATCATGAAACTTCCATTTCTTGATATCCGTTCCTGTAATTGGATGGAATATCAACGGTGTGTGTCTGTCTGCACTTCGAAGGATAATACGGTGACGGTGACGGCACCAGAGGAAATCTCTTGCCCTATCAAGTTTCAATATCATACCGTCCATCCATGGTACTGGTAAGGCCATCTCACGATGCAGTTATCTCTCACCGGCGGGAGTTTCCATTCGGCTTGCATATGGGTGAGGTGAATAATCTACCTATGTATCAGTCCTACCTTCCGAGATGCTGCAACGCAACCATTTGCTGGAGCTAGCTACTTTAACTTGTGCATAACATAGCTTTGATAGGGAATAGGAGTTTGTTATAGCTATAGCTACTCAGTATCCGAGTGCAGTTGCAGCTAATAATACGGTATTAACAATACAGTCGGTATCTTAAGCCATCATCATCCTTTGTGAGAGACACAACGATAGCTAGATGGGTTCATATTATCAATCATATTTATAGCTACAGGTGAATTGAAACATTTGCATTGAACTGTATATATTCACTCTGTTTTCAAACTATTCTGAATCACCCTCCTGATTCATACCTCACTCACCGGTACCAATTTTGAATTCTCTTCTTTCTTCAAAGCCTTTTATCATAGCAACGACAACAACAACAACAACAAAAGAGGTACAGTACCACTTTATATGATTGCAACCATCTTTCAAGACATCAAACACTGCACACCGCAAACAACAACTCATCAATCAACCCCACCAAAAACAGTAAAAGCCACCCATCAAACCAAACAAGCGAGCCATAGCACCAAAATTTGGGCGGGAACGCTTTTAATTGACCCCGTCCGTTAACTTGTTACAGAAACATAAACTGGAACCTCATCACAAATTTATCACAACTCAACCTCCCTTTTACCTTGTTCAATAATCTTGTCATACTCAAATCATCGCAAGTTTTTACTCCAACTATTCTATTCTCATATCCATCAACCAATATACAAACTACAAGATGTCGTGGCAGGGTAAGCTTCATACGTTTTCTTTTATGATATGATATGATTGCAGGTAGAAACCTGAGGTTACCCCTCCTTGGAATGAACCCCTCTATGATATTTACTTGCAAGACTATATTGTAATCAGGAGAAGTTTACTGATGATTTGATTTGATATAGCTTATATCGACCAAAGGTACGAAATCTACAATACAAGGAGAAGATGGGAGAGCGATGCAATAGCATAGGAAACTGATGGGAATAATACAGTCTTTGTGGAAGTGGACATGTCGAGAAGGGAGCCATCTACAATTTGGAGGGAACCTCTTGCTGGGCCACCAGCCCCGACTTCGCGGTACGATATATCTCCATATCTCCCATATCCTTTGATCGATTCATTCCGCCTTTCAGACTCCTTTTCATATATACAACTTGTCTGCTCTGTTTTTTTTTCGCATATCCATATTGCCAGGCAGATGACGATGACGATTCTGGAAAAGAACACCAATCCATCACGCGTACATGAAATCTCACGAAGATCAGGCGCTGACATAAATCATTCATGTAGATTACCCCCGAAGAAATGGCCGAGGTCGTCAAGGGACTGAATGGAAATCATGATGGTTTATACGCAAATGGATTACATCTTGCTGGCGAAAGATATGTTCTTACCAAGGTGGAGGATGAGAATAAGATACTCTATGCTCGAAAGGTTTGTTTCCTGTTTCTATTCTCTTATATGATTTCTCATCTCAGCCTTACCTATGGTCATCTATCTCGCCATGCGGATTTCCATTCTTAACTATCAACATCTACGACGTGTTTGAATACTTCCTGGAAATACCAGGATACCTACCTACCTACCTACCTACCTACCTATATTACAGCATATATGCTAATCTCTTTCATCTCTCTTCAAAAATAGGGCAGAGATGGACTCGTTATCGGCAAAACCGTCCAAGCAATCGTCGTAGCCCGTTACGTCGATCCAATGATCGCCGGAAATACCTCAGATACTGTTCAAAAATTGGTCGATTATCTCGTGAAAGTTGGCTACTAAATATCCTACTAAAATATCAAACAATCGATACTTTTGTCTGCTACTTTTTCACGATTTTTTTTGACTTTGGTTGTTGATGATGATGATGATGATGTTATGAGGGATGAATGGGGGGAGAGGAGAGGGTCAGGGGAAGGAAGGATATTTGCATATGTGGAGCGAGAGAGAGGAATGAAGAATGAAGGGGAAGGGTGAAAGGGTAGATACTAGAATAGTGTCGATCTTTTTTGACTGATGGGACTGATAGAATACATAAATGAATGAATGGATGGATGATTCATACAGCAACAGGAATTATGTAAAATCACAAATATATTCATTTTCTATGCTTTTATATCTTTTCTATCTCATATGTTTCACTCGTTGTATGATTTGATGTGGACTACTAGTTTTAATACTTGAGTACTATACATTAATCAATCCTTGATTATGAAATTCTTGAGGAGGGAGAGAGAGAGAGAGAGAGAGAGTGGGGTATTGAAGGGTATTGGAAGAGAGGGGAGGAGAGGAGAGTAATGAGTGAGTATCAATGAGTATCATTAACTCTCTCTTCTCTCTCATCTCTTATATTCGAAAGTCGAGTCGAAACAAGATAAGATCAAAATAAAGGTAAAGGTAAAGGCTAAAGATGAATGAATATTTATATATGAGTATGAGTATTTATTTATCTATCTATTAATTTAGATATTATATTAGGATTAGAGAGAGTAAGAGTAAGTAAGTGTTGGAACATAGATAGAACGAGAGGAGAGCAAGAATTAGTATTAGAAAGTAGAAGAGGAGAGAGGAGAGAGTAAGTATTAAAGAGAAGAGAAGAGAGGAAAGAATAAGAGTAAAAGTAAAAGTAAAAGTAAAAGCAGAAGTGGAAGTAAGTATTAGTACTGTACGAGTATATACTACTCGAGTACTATATATATCTATACTACTCAGTATCTAATATGCTATACTATTCTCTCTTTGTATTACTCGAATACACTCTACTATACTATATGTAGTGTAGTGTTGTATAGTCACTATACTACCTCAGGCTACGAGTATACTACATTACATTATACTCAGCAACTTAATGAATCCAACACAAAACAAATCATCTACATCTTTCATCTTCATCTCTAATCAAAATCAAATCAAACAAAAGTATATTAATTATAAGTATAAATAAGTAATAATCTACAAAAAAAGAAAGAAAGAGAGAATAATAATTCAAACTCTCGTAAACGCCTGCCTTTATGCATATCTTTGAACTGCAACTGAGTTTCCGCGATGCAATGCGATGCTGCTGGATCCCCTAGTTACTATACCCTTATTACCATAATATAAGTATTTGAAACCTCTCATCTCTCATCTCTCGTAGTCATCCATCTATCCATTCCTCTCCAATCTCAATCTCAATCCCCGTGTCTTCTTGGCCTCAACTCAGGCCCTGGCAATTCCTCATATATACAACCTCCATATTCATCTTCGGCACAAGTGTATGAACAAGCTGGGGGTAAAGCATTTACTGAATCTTCTTTCCCTCCTTCTCTACCTTTCTCTCTCTTCTCCTCTTGGCAGCCTCGGGTCCACTCTCGGTATCCAGTATGTAATCCCACCACCTGAAACTACTCGCGTAATTTCCAATGAATTTCTCATGATGAGTATCGTGATGTTCGGCCCCGGCCCAGAAAGGTAAGAAATGATGTAGAGACCATGGGAAGTCATATCCACTATGCGCATCGATTGCTTGGAAAAGTCTGCACACGATCCAGATATACATTGTTAAGATGTGTAAGTTTCCGGTGAGCATCACCCAGAGGATAGGGGATCCGACAGTTCCGAGTCCGAGAACCATTACTTCAATAGGAGATGCGTATTCGGCGGCGAGACCAAAGGGTGCAGAGTATTGATGGTGGATCTTGTGGATTTTCTTGTAGAGCCATCCGAAGTGCATGGCGCGATGCATCCAGTAATGCCAGGTATCTTCAAGAACGAAAAAGATGGCGACTTGATAGGCGATGGTGATGAGAGATGGGAAAGGAACGTCAGTACCCATTCCAAAGTATTTAGCCATAGGATGGAAGAGGTAGATTTGAGGAAGTTCGACGGTGAAGTGGGAGAGAAGGACAAGCTTTGTGCATGTCCATTGTTCTGCCGCGGTAGGTATTTTGTTCTGAAAAGAAAGATATGGTTAGCTAATGTTGACTCATCGATACCGCTAAGAACTGGAATGTGTTGTTATGCTGCCTTACCCCTTGAATCTTGTACTTGTTGAAATACTGAATTTGATCGATGATGATCCATGGAAGACTTCGACCGAAATAAAATACTTCGTGCATAACGAAACTCATGATACCAGTGGCAAGGACATCATTTTGCATGTACGCATACCAACTCTATTTCCTCAATTAGTATATACTCAAAATAATGGTAGACAAAAGATTGAACTTACAGCCCAGAGGCGTTCAAATATGTTGAGATGAATATTATATTTACTCAACTCACCATAGATACCTAGAAAGGTATCCGGGGTCGCAGAAATGGTGGAATTTGATAAGATATCCATTGCTGCGAATGGAGAAGCAAAAGGAAAACAACAGTTGGATGTTTAATTGAAGATGTAACCAGAAGTTATAGGAAGAGGAGAGGAGGGCTATTAGGAGAGTTGTAGGTGTAAGGAAGAGATTAGATTTGGGTGAAGCGACCGCCGATTATTTTATTATTATACTAGGATAATTGGCCTTTGTCGAACCACAATTGGTTATCGGAACGGAAAACTCCCGGTAAGGCAAGGAGGTAGGGGGGAACTTGGGAACTTGATTAGGTAAAGGAGAGATAATTTTTGAAGGGGTTCAACCTTTTTTTGGTAGAGTGAAGGATGAATCACGTGTTTAGGTGGTACGGTTTTTCGTCTATCGGGATTTGGAAGCCGGATGGGATCATTTTTGGATGGGGAGAAGATGAAGATGAAGTGATTCATGAGCTGGTGTTTGAAACTTTGAAGATATTGTTAAAGAAATGATTGGTTGTTCGGGATATGAATCTATTCCCAAGTAAACAAGATTGATAATTCTCCAACATACTTCAACATACCGTATCATACCGGTACCAATACCCAGGCTCACACTCAACTCAACTCAACTCAACTCAACTCTACTCTACCTAGGTATTCAACTCGTAATCGTACCTGAAAATCATCTTTACCCCTTTTTTATTCCCCTAAATCCCTGTACTAGATATGTAGATTTCCTTCTGGAATATGATTACCTAATCAACTTCTACTTCCACTTCCACTTCATTCCGCCCACCGCTAAAATGATCTCCTCCCTTCCCAAACTTTTCACCGATGCCAAGAACAAGTGGTGCAATCAATGTAGCTACCGCATCTCAGGTCTCAGGAACCAAGATTCCTACCGCCACACCGTATCTACAAGGGCCCAAGGGGTTGATGTGAATCTGACTTTCATATGACAATTGCTATCAGTACAGTACCGTGGTGAACGTCTAGAAAGTCTAGAAACCTTGAATAAAGATTACTAGGAAAGGAATTTAATCGTAAGATTCTACTCGAGATTATTATATACTCAGTTCATATCAATCAGCTCACTCTTTGCTCGTTGCTCATTGCTTATTGTTTATTGATCCTTTTCCTAAATTTACCTTTTTGACCTTGGTTATGTACCGATTACATTGAACAATTTATATCGTCCAAAAAATTCAACAGCTTTAACCAGAATATTGAAGTCGTCTCTCACACAGCAGCTATCTGCGACGCTACCTACAACATCTCTCGATTCTCTCCCACCTCCTACATCCTACATCCTACCTACCACCTCCAACCCTCACCTATATCACAATGTCAACACCTTATACATTAGAATCTGCCAATGAAGAAAGAAGGCGCGTCTACCACGAAGCAGATGTAGTAGTAGTTGGAGCCGGTGTATTTGGATGCGCCATAGCATATGCCCTCGCTCAACAAGGACGCAGTATTCTCCTCCTCGAACGATGGCTCAAAGAACCCGATCGTATAGTCGGAGAATTACTTCAACCCGGTGGCGTATCCGCACTTGAGAAATTAGGACTTTCACACTGCTTAGAAGATATCGACTCGGTGGTTGTCAAGGGATACGAAGTTATATATCATGGAACACCGGTTTCAATTCCATATCCCATGGATGCGGGTGCGGCTGCAGAAGGGGGATTCAAAGATTCGGATAATGAAAAGAGTCAAAGACCAGAGGGAAGAAGTTTTCATCATGGGAGATTTATATCACAATTGCGCAAAGCATGTGCCAGTCAACCCAACATTACAATTGTCGAAACAGAAGTCACAGATACCATAAGCGGCGGACGAACCGATGCGCAAGTCCTCGGCGTGCACTCACGAACTACCAATTCATCAACGGGCAAAAAAGAAGCAGATTGTTACTTTGGACATCTCACTATAATAGCAGATGGATATGCTTCCAAATTCCGCAAACAATACAGTAATAAAGTCCCCATAGTTAAAAGTAAATTCTACGCCTTAGAATTGATCGACTGTCCCATGCCAGCCCCCAACCACGGCATCGTTGTCCTCTCCGACGTCTCCCCCGTTCTCCTCTACCAAATCGGCACCCACGAAACCCGCGCTCTAATCGACGTCCCAGACAATATCCCCTCCGCATCCCCCGCTGCAGGTGGGGTGCGAAACTACATACACAATATAGTGCTCCCTATCCTACCCCCACAAGTCCGTCCCTGTTTTTTGAAAGCACTCGAAGATGGCAAGATTCCGCGCAGCATGCCAAATAGTTGGCTTCCCCCCTCAACCCAAACTCAAAAAGGTGTTCTCCTCCTCGGCGACGCAATGAACATGCGACATCCACTCACCGGAGGCGGCATGACCGTAGCATTCAACGACGTAGTACTCCTGTCATCCCTCCTCGCTCCTGAGAAACTCCCCAGTCTAAATGACACAACCGCCATAACCAAAGCCATGAAGGAATTCCACTGGCGTCGAAAATCTCTCTCATCTATCATAAATATCCTAGCTCAAGCCCTTTACGCCCTCTTCGCAGCCAATGATCCACAACTAAAAGCATTACAAAAAGGCTGTTTTCACTATTTCCGCAAAGGAGGAAATTGTATCGATGGGCCCGCTGGATTGTTAGCAGGTATTATTAGACAACCCCTGGTATTGATCTATCACTTTTTTTCAGTAGCGGTATTAGCAATATGGATTATGATGGGAGAGATTATAGGGGGATTGAGTGGAGTATGGAAGGCTCCTTGGGCGGTAGAACAGAGTTTAGAGGTTTTTTGGAAGGCTTGTGTGGTGATTTTTCCGTTTATTTGGAGTGAGATGAGGAGTTAGGGGGGGTGTGGAGATGAAGATGAGTTAAGAAGAGAGAAAGGCAAAGTGGAAAATGGAAAGGAGAAAGGAGAATTGTATAATGTTTATGAAAGAGGCAATGGATAGATGGTGCATGATGGTTGGAGAGAGATGTAGATATAGATACACACATGATGAAGTTTTTCAAGACTTTCTATCATATTTCTTACAAGGAGCGAGAGAGGGATAGGATGCGATAGGTTGTTTATAAGCATATTAATAGGCGTTTGATGGTGGGGATCAAAGAAAGGAGGATGGAGGAGGGAAGATGAAAGATGCTTTTGAATCAAAACTTCTTTCCTTCTCTACTCAGTATTGTAGAGTGCATAGTTCTCAGTTGCAGGTAGTAGGTAGTAGGTAGTAGGTAGTATAGTATAGTATATAAACTTATAATCAAAATATAATCAATATATACATATAATTTTATCCAAATAGAATACAGTATATAATTATAAAAGCTTTATATCATTACTTCAAGTTGTACTCGAGTACTTGTTATTAATATCTTCGTCCCAATCGATCGAAGCGAAGTACTCGGTAGTAATATCGAATACTTATTATAATTTATTCATTATATATATAATCGTTCTACTTGTATATCTATATCCATTTCATGCCATTACACGCTATTATTGTATTATATTTTATTATATATATACAGTATATTCTGAGCCTTGAATACTACTCTATGCCATTTCATTCTATAGATATATTTCTATTGACCCATGTAGCTCATTCTATATATCTGTCTCATCTTATCTACACCCAATCCAATCCAACCCAACCCTCTCTCCAGATTCAAATTTCCTTGTGTTAATTATATATATATATACTCTTTGTTATTCCAGAATACTTATTTGAATACGTATCCTACTTATCCTAGATACTCACCCCATATATACTCCTTTTGGCCATTGACTCTTAATCCTTTCCTCCATTCCCACCTCCTAACTCCTCTCCTAACCCCTATCTTCCTTCCACCACATTGACACAATACAATAAGCGAAATAATGAAATAATGGAAAGATCTACTCTACAGTACTCGAGTACAAATGAATAATATAATATACAGTACTCGTAACGCAAATCAGAACCCCCTCTATTCTGCACCTCTATCTATCTACATATCTACCTCCCATCCATCCATCCATTCATTCATTCATTCATTCCCCAATAATATAATATAATATAACATCATATCTAACTTCCTTTATATCTTTATATCTTTATACTCCGAGTCAAGTATTAATCTATAACTATAGATCATTCGGTACTCTATTATTCTACTTGAGTATACTCGGCTCATTTCATATTATATCTCTAGTTCACTTCACTCCATTTCATTTCACTCTATTTTATTATTATTATTATTACCTCAATATGATTCTCTAATTCTCTAATTCCTGTTCCTGTTCTTATTCTTATTCTTATTCTTATTCTAGATTCGGGTATACGAGTATACTTGGAAATTTGATCTTGTTTACTTGTTTATTTATTTGTGTATTTGTTTATGTATTTGTTTGTTGTTCAAGTTGTATAGTATATTCCATCTCCATCTCCATCTCTTTTTCTTCTTCTCTATCCTATCATTTCCCTATCCCATCCCTTTCCATCCCTTCCCATCCCTAACCCTCCCTTCCCCTCTCTCCCTCCCTCCCTCACCACCTCCCCCCTACCCCTCACATCCCCTCAACAAATTATCAAATTCAATATTCCAAGCACTAAAATTCTATCATCTATTCCTTCTCTCTTCTCTTCTCTTCTCTTCTCTTTCTCTTCTCTTTCACCTTTTCCATCCTTTCTCTATCCTATCCCTTCTTCATTATCTCTGTTCTATCTCTATTATATTCATGCCATCTCCTCTCAACCTTCAAGTTTTTTCTCTCAACCCTTACCCTTACCCTTACCCTTACCTTCTTCCCTCCTCCCTCCTCCTGCACTTACCCTTCCCCAATGCAGAATTATCTCTTAATACTTACTTATTACTCATACATCTCATTCTCTATTTTCTCTATATACCACATTCCCACTGGCATTCAATCCCTTTTTTATTTAATACCTTAGTTACCTCTCTCCCACCCAATCAATACCTTACTTCTCAAATCCCCCGTGGCCTATTCCCCCAATATCTACCTCCACTTACCTCCTCTCACCCCTCATATCAATCCCCTCGCCTATTCGCCCAATATCTACTTCCTCTAAGTTCAAGTTACCTCCACTTACCTCCCACCTCTCATCACTTCTTTTTACCTCCTCTTACCTCTTACCCACCAACCCCATCATAATCCATAAATCCACACATCTAATTTTCCTTTCCATTTCCCTTTCCATTTCCCTTTTCATTTATATTTTTATTATATCTCTTATATACCACACCTCTCATTCCATTTCATTCCCCCTTCCCCTCTATCCCCTCCACTCCCTCCACTCCCTCCATCCCCTCCATTTCCCCCACCACTCATATCCCCCTCCATTCCTTCCATTCCCTCCACTCACTCCATATCCCCTACCCCTCCTTTCCCCTCCCACTTTTATCTTCCTCTCCTTTCTCCTCCTTTCCACTTCTCTCCTCTCCTTTCCTCTCCTTTCCTCTTATTAATATCATATTTTTATCCTATTCCATCCCATTCCATCCCACTAACACCCAATTTTTATTTTATTTTACCTTCACTCCTTTTATATATATTCTATAATTCTATTCGCTTAATAACCCCTTTTTATCCTCTTTTCCTTTTTTGTTTTCTACCTCTTCTCTTCCCTCCTTTATCTCTTCCCTCATTAGCCTCATTCCACTCCACCCCATACCCTCATCCCCTTCCCATCTTCCTCCTCACCTTCCTTCCATCCTCTCCTCTCCTCTTCCATCCATCCCACTCCACTCCATCTCATCCCTTTCCATTCCCTCCCCACCTTCCTCCTCACCCTCCATCTCATCCCCTTCTCAGACTTCCTCCCCCCAAGCACCCCAAACACCTTCCTCCCCACCTACTCGGTACATACACCAAAAAAAAAATCACAAACTAGCAATCCAATCTCCAACTCCAACTCCAACCAGGTATATCTATCCATTATCCATTATCCATTGAACATTTATCACTTGTCACTTGTCACTAAGAAACAATATACCATACACCATACACCATACACCATACAAACCAAGAACCAAAATTCATTTTTAATTTCCATCCTATTCCATCCCATTCCATACAATTAAAATTCCACGCTATGGATACCTAGGTATTATCAAAAGTACTAGATATGTATCTCCAGTCCCTTCACCCCTTATTTTCCCATTTTTCCATTTTACCCTATCTTAACTTCTCTCTCTCCATCCCACATCCCATCATGATATCCCACACCACCAAAGCGACCCCATCCCATACCGTCCCATCCCAAACCAAAACCACAAGGAAAAATCAAACTCGAAATAGAAAGAATCCATTTCATCATCAATCATCTTATCTCATCTCATCACATCAATAACCCTAAAGTTCTTTCTTTGATTCCACCGGTGTCGGTGCCGCCTTATTAATAAAGCTCCTTCCAATTGCGATAGTTTCCCCTTGACCTCTTTGTCTCGCCCAGAATCTATTTGAGGAATCGGGTTAGTTTTATCTCATCTCACTTTGTAGAATATGTATATTCAAGGAGTAACTTATAAGAAAAAAGACATACCTCTCCTCAGCCGTCCCATGACCCCTCAAAGACGATTCCCTCGCCTCATCCTCCAATGTATTCCTACTGATCTTTTCTCCCTGACCAATACCCCCCTGTGCAGCTTCCTCCGCCGCCTCTTGTGATATCGTTGCTTGCAAATATTGTCTATCACAAACACCAATTAGTTTCTCTTCCCTCAAAAATGGTAAACTAACAAAAAAAGGGGCACAAACGACGCAAACATAGCAGGAACAACATACTTCCTAACCGCAAATCTCTCTTTTCTTTCTCTTTGTAAACCAGGGCTATCAACCTTACTTAATGCCAATCTGATACCTCGGCGAAGTGCTAGATAGATATGTTCTGAGAAGAACATTGTGAGTAGTAAACCCCATCCTGTGATCTTATTCGGTGTACCATCTGGACCAAATCCATCGCCTGAGAAAAGATAGACGAGAGCTGCAGTACTAAGACTACCAAGCCAAGACAAGAAACCGAGAGCATCGAGCCAAGGACCGATGGAATCCGCACGCCATGGAACAGGACGCTGAGTTTCGATTGCGATCTTGAGAGCGTCGCCTCGGAGTTCAATCCAATTGTTTATAAGGAACGAGAGAGCAGTCAGAGGCCAGACTACTGAGAATAAAGATAGGTAACCAAATTGTATCACCATTTCTCTAAAGTCAGATGTGACATCATAGATTCCTAGTTCGGCTTCATTTCTCACACGAGTCAAGAATGCGCTTTCTTCTGGGTGGTCACTATCTGGTGTGAAGGAACCTCCACGTTTGGCGGCACGATCTGCTTGGACTTCTTTGTACTTTCGGAAGGCCCTTCTCTTGACGTATGGAACGATGACCTCAAGAGCAAAATTGACGATCTGCGCCGTGACGGTAAAGTATATAACCTGTTTCTTTAATCTATCAGGGTTAATTTGGAATCCAGCTTTCGGTGCTGTCATTTGTTCATCATTTTCGGCGAATGGTCTTACGGCCATTTGGAAGATATCGAGATGAGGGACGATAACTTGGGCAAACGGGACGTAGACGAATGCGGTGAGGAAGATTGGCATGTAAGATGTTATAAAATTGAGGACGAAAATCTTTTGGACCATTGCAGCGTCATGTGCTATTTGAGGTCAGTGATGCTCACATTTAGGGATACTAGGTAGTTACTTACAGTCAATAGTCTCATAGTTCTCAAGATCCGTCAATTTCGAGGCAAATCCTGTCAAAAGAACAGATAATGTGGGCATGAAAACTGTAAGAATGACAGTTGGTAAGAATATCTATATGTTGTTAGCCAGGTTCTCAATTTCAGGATTGATGTATATACCAAATATGTCTTGAATGGTCCATTGTAGACTTCAGAAATGAAAATTTCGATAGCAAAGCAAGTTGCAATCAAACTTCCAAGTATGACAGTAGCACAGAGTGCAAAAGGTACTTGCAGTAACTGACGACTCAACCTTTTCACTGGCGAGTAAAACCTAATCTGTTCTCCAGTAACTGGATCCTTGATCTCTCTTTCGTGCTTGAAGTCTGGTCTTTGGTGCTGAATCTTTGATACTCCTCGAACACCCCATTGTACAGCAAGATCTGTCTCTTGCTTTTTCCAATATTCCGTGTAGACAATACCCCACAAGCCATTGACTATGGCATATACTGGAGAGTATTGACCGAAAAGAACCCAAGCGCAGAATCCGAACACCGCCGGAAATATTAAGAACATAAAATAGGATTGTAGAAAGGCGAAATAGAACCCAATCCTTTCCCCAAATCTGTCTTTGATATCCTCCAGATCCTTGGTGGTGAGGAGATATTTTGAGGTAATTTCTTTGATCCAAGCCGTATTGAATGCATGATCATGGAGGGGAAATATCGACTCGACCCCCTTCCATTCTCCTTTCTTAGGTGTAATGCCCGCACCGCCTTCATTTTTTGGCTTTGTGATCAACAAATATACCAATCGTAATCTTTCGGCCTCGGTCATTGGTTCTGTACTCAAAGCCTGTTGCATATCCTTTTCCGGTGCAGCGGTTCGAACTCCATATAACCAATCCTGTACTCGCGAGCGATATACTTCGGATCTAAGATGTCTGTCCGAAGCAGTTTTGACGAATATTAGAAGTGCACAGTTATCTCCATTTCGTACTTCAGTCATCAATCCAACATCGTTGAGAGCTTCGACAAGCTTGACGAATTGTGCTTCGGCTTGGACTTTGTCTGAAGTGATGCATTAGCTGTGTGTGGAATTGAATGGGAGAAATTGGGCTCTCGTACTGGTAGTAGCAAAACGATAGTCGATCACGAAGTCAACTCTGCACAATCAGGTTAGCTAATGTTTACGAAGTCTTCCAATCTACTTACTCAAAATTGGTATTTAGAGCATTTCCAAGAGCTGGATTTGGTTTGTAAATACTCTTGAGCGAAGCCATATTGTTAATGCAAATCTGCCAGAAGAACTTTGATTAATTTAAGTCTCCGCAGATTTAAAAGAGAATATGTAGGAACTAGAAGAGGTAAAAAGTTGGCATTTAACCAGCTCTTTGTTGACATTTGACAGCGAATTCAAGCTTGGAAGTATTCAAAGCTTCAATCAAGCCGACGGAACAACCCCCCAAATGACGAAATCATCGCTAAATTTTGGATTTATCCCTGTAATTTCTGGATAATCAACAGAAGCTTGGCTTTGAAGAGGTTAACCTTACACCATACAGGTTGAATGCCTTTCTTTCTAATCACATTTGAGGATCGGTTAACGTGGTTTATCAGCGAGTGGATCATATCAGCGAGTGGATCACTTTTACCTCAATTTATTCCTTTCAACTTCAACACGCGATTTATCAATCATTTATAATGCAATCAAATAATAAAGAGGCTCAAATACTCTTAGCTATTGAAGCTATTCAAAAAGACAAAAAATTAAGCATTCGGCA